>NWSH02000329.1:1645154-1673037 GCA_002382865.2 Heliothis virescens | reverse complement strand
AGAACATTCTACGAAGTTCTAATTGTTTCGAGTATTTACTTTAAAAACATTCTGTCTCACCGACCTACGTAACAGTATAATCCATTTAGTCATACGAAAGCTTTAACTGTATTTTTTACAAACCCAGAATTGCAATGACAAATTCAATTTAAGTGAGTCTGATGTTTTAGTTGTTAATAATTTACAGTGAATTTGCTATGAACTTACTTGTAGGTGGAATTTGGATTCGAAGTTAAGATCCTCCTTCTTAACTGTGTACAAGTCTATTTCTTTCAATAAACAGGAGTTAGTCACCACCTGAAAATAATCAAAACAATAGTTTTAACTTTACATTTTATGATGCTGAAATAAAAATATTTTTCGATAATATTTAGCTTATTAAACTCTCTTTAAAGCACGAAAATCGCGCTAACATTTTAAAACTAAGGGCGCTATTCACGCGGCATTGTACTGCATGTTTTTTATATATCTGCTAGTGGTACATATAACTTACATAGAGCCATTCACACAGCATTTGTACTGCAAAAAACTTTAGTGTTTTTGACGTAAAAAAAACGTTCAGTACAATGCCGTGTGAAGAGGGCCTCAAAATCACAACTTTTGACAAAGGCGCTATTTTAAGTCACAAAAAACCCTGTTAAACTATTAGGTGTTCACCCGGTGCGGTGAGCAGTACCCTCGGGAAGCGGGTGGAACCGCTGGAGGAAGCTAGTAATGGACCAAAATATGCAGCGTACCTGCTTAGCATCAACAACATCAACGAGGGGCTCGGAGATGGCCACCTTCCTGATGGAGCTCATGTCGAAGCCGTACACATCGTCCCACCAGTTGATCTTCTCGTCCTTGTACTGGCGGTCTTCGATGCCGCAGATGAATAGTGTGCATCTGTTGATAGATTGATTAAAATTTAGAAGAAATATTGCAACTAATTGCAACTAAGATACTATAAAACTGAAGAGTTTGTTTGTCTGTTTGGTTGAACGCGCTAATGTTAGTAACTACTGGTCTGATTTGAAAAAATCCATAAAATAGATAGCCCATTTATCGAGGAAGGCTATAGGTTACTTTTTATCCGGATGCGCGCAGAGTTCCCACGGGAAAGCGGGTGAAACCGCGAAGTAAGTATTGCAACTAAGAAAGTCTTAGGCCTCTAGCACATGGCGTATAGTCATCGCGCGTCTTCTGCGCCATAAATGCTTATTTATGCGTTTCTAAAGATTAGGCGCCAGTTTTACAAGTTCCAGATAAAGTTATAAATAGCTAACTGAGAGATTCTGCCCTAGAAAATAAAATAAAATAGAATGTAAAATGACCTCGAAATCGCAAACTTTGTTCTCGAACACATGGTAACTACTAAACTTTGGTTGAACCTAATACGCTATAAGAATTGAAACAAATAAAACAAATTGTAAATGGTGCATTTTAGTGTTGATGAAAAAGGGTTCTTTGATACGACTAATATCATGGCTTTTTTTTTCCGAATTTGCATCTTTTCCTTTTACAATAGATTGTATACTAAGATGCAAGAGAGCTTTAGTTTGTGGTTTTAACCGCTCGTATGTCGGTAATTATAAGGCAATAGAAAAGTTATTGTGTCTCGCGCTCCCACCATACGATAGGTTAAACCATCAGTTGGTAAAGTCTCGCAAGCCACGCTTCAATAAACAAGTGCGAAACGATACCTTCAGAGACTAGAAAAACTCTACAGAGCTTTTTTATATAAGCAGTTTCTAAATAAAGGTATTCAGTTCAGTATTACAAACACATTATCTATCGCCAACAACTTCACCCGCGTCCCGTTTATACTACTTCGCGCACCCGGATAAAAAGTACCTGATATTAACGCGTTCAAACAAACAACTCTAATACTTTATTATATTAGAACAAACTAGTATAGATAAAAGATTTATATTCAATATCACTATAACACAGCCAACTAAAGGGTTTTTAGAAGTCGAATTGCGCCGAACTTCACCTGACACCGTACAATGAAACACGACGCCGTTTATTTGTTTACTACATGCAGCTGCAGTTTCAATTACATAGGTAGAAAAATAAAAAACAAATATAGCTTTTTTACTGTCCCACTGCAGGGCTGCACCCTCTTCTCATACAAAGAAGAAATCAACATTAATCACCATTGCTTAAGGTGGATTGGCAATGCTTGAACAGGCCTTAACTACTAGGCCACAACTGCATCATTCTTTATTTCCTTCTTTTCTTACCTGTCAGGGAAGAGCATGCCATCAGCTTTGAGCCACTTGTCACGAGCATACAGGACGGTGTCCAACATGCTCTCGTAGAAGAGGCAGTAGCCCATCCACTCCGAGATGATGATGTCCACCTTCTCCACTGGAAGCTCCACTTCTTCTACCTGAGTGTAGAGAAAATAAGCAATACTGGTAAGCATAGCTTTCGCCAAGTTTTTTTCCTTCATAGAACACTACAAGAGTTATGGTTATTATTTAAAGATATTAATATTTTACAAGTTCATTCTTTTAGTTTTGTAACCTAATTTGCAAAGTATGGGAATCAAGTTCCTCCTCACATGGTAGGTAATGTTAATCTTAGCTAATAGCTTAATGTACAGCCTGGTTTATGGTCTTGGGCATAATGAGCACATCAAAAGAGTTGAAAACTAAATTTATAAGTATGATAGAGATCAGAGAGGCTAGACAAAATCACATCTTTTGTCAATCTCAAAATAAAAATTACACAAACTAGGACCAAAAAAAACATTATTAAAATTAATTAAGTACTCCTTACCTTTCCTTTAACAATCTCAATGACATCACTGAGTCTGTTGGCTTCTACAATCTTGCGGGCGTAGTCAACTATGTTGGAGCACTCGACCGCTATGACTTTAGCTGCACCGGCCTTCGCTGCAAACATGGACAGGATACCCGTACCACACCCAATGTCCAGTACTGTCTGTGGGTTACAACAAAGAGTTCTATTAAGTATATTTTTCTTTTTGATTGAGTTTTATGTATGATAGCTAGCTTATGGTTATCAATTTTGGTTATGTACTACAGTAATATTCCTGAAAATTATCCTTGTCTGTTAATTGGTTAAAAATATGAGATAAAAGATTTTTAGCACATGGAATTCCAGCATTTTTTTTAGTGTTATACCAAAAGTCTCAAATTCAGTCCAGAATTTAGAATTAAAATGTAATTTAAACTATTACTTTTAAAATCATTGCATGAAGATTCTACCATTTTGTAATGACCTTTGTTTGGCATAGTGCCATATTGTAAGCCAAGTTCATGGTTACTTGGCAAGTTCATGATTGTGGTGATGAATTGCATTATTTACAACATCTTTATTGTGTAATGCGAATGCGCCCAACATAAAATGGCGCCAAAAATTAAACATCAGCTTAAAATGCATGATGCACAAAAATGCAGTAAAAAGTGCAATAGTCAATATCATATCTATAAACAAGTATCTACAATGACAATAAATCATTCTGATAATTAAAATGTAAACAATGCGTGAATATTTTAGGTTATAAAATTATAATCTCGTGAAACATGAGTTGGTAACAAAGAGATTAGGAGCTAAAATGTGGTTTTGAGAGCGAAGAATTGGGCTCGAATGAGTATAATGTGGGATTTTATGACGAATAATGAAGGAATACTTACTTTGCCCTTGAACAGGTGCTTATTGTGGTACATAGCATTCCTGTATGTGAGTGTTCGTACTTCGTCCTTCAGCATCTCCTCGTGAATGCCGAAATGTGCGTACGAGTCGAAGTAATAGTCCCTGGAGGTCATTTCTTCCGCCGTGACATTCTTATCAGGCCCTAAACGACAAAAGAACAGAAAAAAACTATAAAAAACCGAAGCACGTTTCCGCACACCCAAGCGGTCGGCTTAAACAAAACTTTACTCACCATTTTCACCTGCCGGCGTCGACGCCGCAGACGTACCTTCTTGTGCAACATCCATGCTCTCCATTTCGATAATTCACTTACAATTAATCAATTAAATCTAACTATTTTTCAATATAACCTGCAACTTCGCAACGCCGAATCGATCTGTCAGTAACTCACTAGCGAACTTATATGTAATACCACTTTGGTTTGACGTTATTTTTAATAACAGCTAGTTCTTACAACTAAATTATGAGATTAGAAGAACAATTATCACAAAATATAACAATAGTTTTACGCAAAATGCTCGAAATCGCTCAATACGATACAACGAGCTTTTTTCACGAAAATTGAAAGACCAATTTAGAGTTGCCAGTCCATAATTTAAAAAAGTATAAACAAAATATTGCATCTTTCTTGACTATTGGTCGTTAAAATAAAATATAATTCTTATGTATAGAAGAATACTAAATCTTATTTATAAAATTCATGAATGACTAGGTAACACATATTGCATGTCTATTTTCCCCGGAGAAATAAACCCAGCTATTTGTTTGCTGGTATTACAGAACATTTGCTTGAAACCATGGCTGGAAACACTGAGATAGTGCTTGACTATATTGACAGCTGTACTCGATTGGGAAATATATTCGATTCAAATCGATTAGTATTAAATAATTATATTAAAAGTAATTTGCTATTTTATTTATTTATTTTCTACACTTCACTGCACTTATGACATTGAACAAGTTTACCTTCATTCAAAATCTGAGGTTACATATTGTATTTCACACAATATCGCTAGTATTTTATTTATATGACATTTAATTGCTAAGCCCCTATTAGTTCTAACTAGTAATTTTAACATGAAACCTAAATGCATTAAATGGTTATATTTTAGGTACATTTTTTGTATTGTTTTCAATTAATTGTTTAATTAGGCCTTACAATTTTATTTGTGATCGATTCACAGATTCACAAAGCCAGCATGCCTTTGTTTAATATTTATTGACATAATTATGGCCATACATCCATACATGGATAAAGTGAGTTTACTACGGCGTTTTAATTTAATCAGTTTTAAATAAAAGTAAGCCAGAGGTCGTCAGCCCTCATTCTAAGTAGGAACACTTTAGTTTGTCACGTTGTACCAGCGCTGGAGCACGTCCATTTGTGTAATTTTTGGCGGGAAATAAACTTTTTATGTGGTTTTATCGAAAGTGAAAACGACATCAAAAGAACGTGAGTACCTACGTAAATTAATAAAAATATGCATGTATTTGCACGATTATCTTATATGAAATAATAAATAAAAAATACAGTTTTATACGTGAAAATTTTTAAATGTGAAGGAATTTTTCATTAAAAATTGTAGATTTTTGATAAGATAAAATTGAATTGTAGTAGTGGTTTACAATATTTATGAATGTAAAATAGAGCGGGGTTCTAATTTTGGATGTTTCTTTTTATAACAAAGTAATTATATGTATAGATTGGTTGATTTTAGAGTGATTGTAGATCTAAGAGGTGACTTGGTAGGTAAATAAAACTAAGAGCCATTTTATGGGACGAAAAAATCTTTTTAAGTTTATAGTTTAAATCAAGAATAAGGGCTCAGGTACCTACAACTATTAGATCAATACTTTTGACCCGAAAAGGAATAAACTGCGCGCGCGACCTGTTTAATTTTTACTAACAGGAAATATCGATTAAATACCTAATAATACCTATAGATAATAAAAAAATACAAATATAGGTAATAATGACACCATTTCAAGGTGGTCATGTTTTATCAAAAATTACACCTAAAAAACGTAAATAAATAAACTTAGACTTAAGTATTTTATAGGCCGTTTATATGAAAGTAACATGAATTTGTACGTTTACAATAGCCAAACCGAGAGATTAATGTGAGCATGTGAGTAAATAGTTGTAAAGATGATACCTAGGTATGTGATAAGATCCATTGCCGCGCCGGTTCATATTTATTGCAGAGCTCATTTTCCTCATCAAAACGTGTTTGCATTTTAATATGGTACCTACTTAATTTCATGCAAAATAATCTAATCTCCTTTTTTATATAAAACCTTGGGGATTAGAATTTTATTCCTCTTCAGCAGTTTCTGTTTGTTGTTGAAATATTTATTTTTAAATTGGAAATAAAAACTAGTTACTCATTAACGTAATTGCTTTCCATTCAATTACCTTATTAACCGTTAACGCGGCTAGCACTTTAATCAAGCTAATCATACCATTACTTAATTGAATTCAATTAGCGTTTAACACTACCATAAACAAGAATATAACCCCATAAAACCTTTACTGTAATTCGTGACATCTGTGTCTTTTTTTTATTTTGTTTGTTATCAAACCTCGTTGTATTTACCTCGACGGAAGAGGCAGTTGAAACGCCAGTCTGATAGCAGCAGTGACCGGAGAGTGACGTGTTTTACGTTTGTGTAAATACAAGTGATCACCTCGTGATATCTATCGTGAAATTTAAATAAACCTTGGAGTAAGGTAATTTGTATTTAATATCAGATTATGATTTTTATGAAATGTTTATTTTAGTTTAGCAAAATCTGCGACGCATTTTTTTTGTTAGATACTGATTTGTTTTTTTTACTTGAGATAAAATATTTTTGTTTACTACATGATCGTATAGTAAATCATTAATTAGCAATAATAGTTCGCAGAACTATAATTATGTCACACTATCGTAGACAAACATAAACATTAATTCATGCTGTGTATTGTCTAGGTTTCTAATCATTCATCAGTTAATTGTTCGTTTATGTTTAAACAACTATTATTTTCCTGCACCAGTTATTAATTTATTTATACTTAGTAAGTGGGCGCAGTATATCGAAAATAGGTAAACCAGCGTCGTAATTTAATTTTGTCCACAGTTCTAAAATATTTAACGATGTTGCCCATATTTTTTGAAAATTTTAATAGCCTTAGGATAACAGTTACTATTATAAAAATAATTTCCGGGATTAAGTAGTAGGAAGATGAGACCTTATTCGCGCATACTTACAACCTATTTTAAATCTATACAGTTAACTATTAATAAATAAAACCATCAAGTTAACGCATCTGTGGTGCATATGCTAACACATGCCACACGTTATAGTATTTACCTTCGTTCCTTTATTTTACACTACAAAGTATTTATCGTGAACGTTTGTCTGTATCTGGCGTAACAATCTACACGGCTGTCGCTAACTTGATAGCGATAAAACATGATAAAATTTTCTTTTTATATTTTTGTTAATTTTATAAATCAAATTGCATCACAAACATACAAAAAAATCTGGGAACTTAAGACCATAGAACACGATTCAATTTTTCGAATTCTCTCCATTCAATTATTGACGTTAGCTGTCAAAATAAATCCTTAAAAAAAAATCTTTTTTACTCGTGTTGTTTGTGTAAAACCCTTTCAAATGCAACAATTATAGAGATAAATAATTGAATAAATATCCAACAATCTTACAAGTGAACTACGAAGCCTTACATTCGCCGGTCGTGTGACGCCGAACGCCATCGCGGCGGGATAGAATTCCAACAATAGACAATGTTTGTGTTATGGGACCCGAGTCGCTCAGTTATGTAAATATGCCCGTGACTATTGGGATAGTAATGATTGCATGTATCATTTCTTAAATGAGATTCGTTGGAATTTGTCTGTGGAATTTACGCATTAAAGTTGTTTTCGAGTTTTTACGAAACGAGTTTGAGATAGGGACGTAAAATTATCCCGATCGATGTATTTTGTTGTCGGCAAAGCTTATCTCAGAATTGTTTACTTAATTTTTTTTGCTTCATCACGATGTAGTAAGTAGGTACCAGCTGTTTTACCGCAGTATCACCCGCGTCCCTGGGCTAATTCTTCCCGTACCTGAAAAAAGAATAGCCTAAGATGTTACTCATGAATAGTGTAGCTAGCTTCCCAAGAGTGAAATATTTTTTTCAAGTCAGCCCAGTAGTTTTGGAGCTTTTAGGGTACGACGCACAAAAAATGTTTCCTCTTAATTATATTAATTTAGACTAAACAATAGTATTCGCCTTGCTTAGAAATATTAATCCTAAAGTCATAACATAAATAAAGTACCTAATTCAATATCAAACGCAACTATCAAATGATGAAACGGACAAAATATTTGATCAAATGACAGAACTGTCCGCGCTTGAGTGCAATGTCAACAAAACACATGAAGAAAGTTAAATATAATATAACAGTTGAACATCAGCCGTGTTAGGACAAATTCTTATGAACAAAGGACAAATAAACTTTTGTTTGCTGATTGTCATACCATACCTATTCTTCCAAGCTCAAATATTTGGGAGATGGGGAAAGATGGACATGTTATTAAAGATGATGAGCTTCCTGAAGAATCTTAGGGTTTTGGATATAAAGTTTAAATTGTAATTGGCATATTCACTCATCTTAGAGTTAACATTTCAATAACGACAGCTTACTTCTCGTGAGATTGCTCGTCATTCGTCTATATTTTAGAACTGATAATAGAACCTCAATTTCTACTCCTTGGAAGTCTCCAAAAAGTTGAAAAAGCATAACGTAAAAGGGGTCATTTATAGTTGCCAAAAATAGGAAACGTTTTTCCGTTTTCATTCCGTGATCGTGATCAGGTAAACAAACCGCCATACGTTGATACGGGCCAAGGTTATGTGTAGGTGCGACTCGAAGCGCCGAGTTTGTACTCTGCACGTGCATGCGTGCATAGGAAGCAAAATATATGCTGTCAATAAATATTCAAATCTTGGAGCTATTTACAGACGCCGTCATTTGCATAAGCGCAGATAGTCAATATAGGATTAGCTAAGCATGATTATCTGACAGCGTATTGTTTAACCATTTTTATTGAAACGTACTGACTGACGTTGGCTTTTAAAGAGACACACTAATTACGGTTAAAAGTAGAAATTATGGCGGCATGTTGGCTTTATCTATGCAAACGTCTGATTGAGTCAAAAAAAGTTTTACATACATTTGATTGGATTGAATCTGTCTCTCAAGTCATGTTAAACTCCAAATGCCTCTCTATTTCGTAGGTTTATTAATTTACCGACATTGCATTGTGTTATTTCATAAACTAGGTCATATCAGCTTCCGCATATTTTCCTCAAATAAGAATACTGAAATGAGAATTCCTGAAAAATAATACGTGTTTTGTGTGCAATGGGAAAATGGAAAAAAAAATATATAAAATCACCATATTACCACACATTTCAGTACTTACCTAATAACAATATCGGTACAAATATGTAATTGAAATAATACCTACCAAATGGATATATTTGTGCGGATAATCGATACATATCTGAAAATTGTAGAATACAAAGGTCGCATTACCACTGCAAAATACAAAACAGGGTAACCAAAACAATAAAACCCTCATTACATTACGAATTCCGATATAGAAAGTCAAATTCAAAACTGTATGTATACGAGTATTAAGACTGTCACCCACGAGTCTCTCTGCTGATACCCCTAACCACTTCACTTCACTATCTCCACTAATTATCGTCTCATTATTATCAGGCTAATTTATCGTAATTATTACGTACACGCTTACAATATATCCTTTGTAATTATCACTTGGTAACAATTATTTAATCACTAATTCGAAACTCATAAAAACACGTCATGTCATGTTATTTTGATTATTACTTAAAATATTATTTTACACTATTTATTATCATGCTTTTTCTGAAAATACCATTTTTGATTGATCGTCAATTTTTTAATAGATTTTTTTTTCTAAAATATCAAATCTATATTTTTTCCCTGATGTCTAGATTCGATAATTAGGTCGGCCAGTACTTTGCGATTTTACCTACACTAATGTTGAAAACTACCTACTTATAGTTTGATTCCTTTTTTTGGTCATTGAATAAAGTCGTATCTGTATTTAAAACAATATGTAGATACTACCTAGACTCACTTAGTTATCTGGCATATGGCAAATCCAATAGATAACTCGAGCAATATAATATAGGCAGGTTATATTACTGTCTAACCCCATAAGTAAAACAGTCGTAATGCCATGTTTTATGTATGAAATAGTAGGTATTACGTCACACTGTAGAAAAAAAGTAATAATTTCTTCAGTAGTAAGTATAATAGAGTAGTTTGTAGAGCTTCGTGCGTTTCAGTGCGTGACTTGAATATAAAATTTATCTAATAAGTAATGTAGTTGCATGCAGAGAGCATAAAACGTCTATTAGAAAGAAGTAGTGTTAATAGATAAATTATTCTGAACTAAAAATATCGCGCTCCTTTAAAAATATACTTTGGTCGTTTTTGTATTTAAACACTTCTCAAAAAAGAACAGTAGGTCATCACACTTACAGGAATTCAATAAATTAACATCGAAAAAAATCAACTTGCAAACTTCGCTTCGGGTTCGAAGAAGCGCAGTGGGTGTCATAACTCGTAAATCATGCAATTACAACAAAAAAGTGCATTGAATTAACGTGCATTAAATTCGGAGAAACTGATTTTCTGCCGGCTTGCACGCTGTGTCAGGTTCTTTATGTGAAATAACCAGTTTCGAATTTTGTGTACGATGCACCGCGCGACATAATTAGAATGCAGCGTATATCTCGATGCACTCGGTCGCACTCGAAGTGCATTTAAAACAATGAAAATCCCTGTTCAAATATAAAGCTGCTAACTGACGTATTATTTGACGCTGAATGCAGGATGTAGTTAGAGATAACAAAAATACGTAGCTAAATTATGCTAGGTATTCACGGATCGGTGAATGCGGTGTCGTTGCACTTTGCCACGAGTGCAATAAATGTTCCGTATTTGTGAAATGACTTTCGCGTTTTCAAGGACACCGATCATCTGTTTGCTATAAATTATTCTGCTGCTTTCAGCTTTATTATAAACTTGGCGTTTATTTCTTTGTTGAATATTTTTATAGGAGTCATGACCTAATGTGTGCCAGACACGATCTTGAGTTCCTAGCTGTAGGTCATACTGCATTTAACATTATTTTGTGCATTTTCTTCATTCCTTAAACATTTGGTGAAACTAGAAAAAAAAACGCGTAAATAAAATTATTTACTCCTCAAATGCAGTAAGTAGTAGGGTGACAATGACTTATTCAGGACAATCCCGGCCGTGTTATACACATACACGGGTAAAGCTAATTTGGTCTGACAGCCCACACAAATTGTAAAACATAATTGCGGGAAACGACTAATGGGTTAATAGGACTATTCGCTGCTGGTGAGAAACGAGTTGTCATTGCAGTTTGGACCCACATACCTACCTGCTATTTAGGTAAACATTTTTTTAAACGTGGAGAAACATAAATTGATCTTGAAATTATTTTTGTAAAACTGTAGGTCATCTTGAAATCTGTTTATGAAAGGATTAGACGTTTTTTTGCGTCTAATCCTTTCATAAACAGATTTCTGAAATTACACTCAATTATCAATACAAAAGTGACCGCTACGCCCGGAGCTAAAATACGAAATTCATTCACAATTAACAACAAGAACTTGAATAACGTAGCTGTTATTCATATCGATTCTTATCGATAGTTGTTACACTAATCGATATAGTGGATATAGTAGGCAAGTAACGATGTGGAAACAAACTTCGGTTGCAGCAAGGACAACCGCTTACTTAGTTTTAAATGCAACATCTGGTCGATTATGGTGGTCAATGATGCAATTCGTTTAAATCCTATGAATAGTAATTGCGTAAAACATTTGTGTACACATACTTAATAAATGAAATATGAAGGTACACAAAAAAATAAAAGTCAAAAAAATAAAAATTTTGACAATTAGGTACACATACGACTTTTTAGATTGTCTAATCTAGCTGTAGGTATTTATTTAGGTATTTTATCACCGTAAATATTAACATACCTAATATTTATTCGATTAATACTAGGTAGGTATTACATTGTTTTCAAATGAATTAATGAAAAAATACCCGCCCACTTTTCGCTTCATAACAACAATATGATAACCTAAATTATCTGAACACTTTAATCCCTTTATAAATGACGTATAATACCTACGGAACTACACAAACGTGGATGCAATGTCCACAAGTTTTTGCACAGTTATATTTACTTACTTTTTTATAGAATGAGAAGCAGCTGATGCCCTTGAACGCAATATTAAAGTATTACATTCGTTTCCTCTACTTTATTGCTATATTTACTTTCGTGACTGCAGAGATAAATGCGAATTTGTCAAAAAATATGATAAAACTGGACTTAAATGTTACAAAGGTATTTACAAACTCAAGGATTTCGCACAAATTCCATTTTAAAACCTTCAGATTACATTAACATTTTGTTGACAAAGTTTAAGAAAATTAAACAAAACGATTTTTTCTGTGTTTTGTTACTTACACAGAGATAGACGTAAACACGTCATAAACACGTGTTTAGGCCACTTCGTTACCGTGACAGATAACTACATTGAATGTAGTCATGATCTAATAAGTAATAACAGAAGCTAAATGATGATAATGTAATCGGACGACGGAACAATGTCCTATCAACTGCCTTATCTTAAGTGCAAATTGTGAGACTATTAGATTAAGAGTATTGGATATCTTCACACATTTACGTTTATCGTGAACCGTAACTGTAAGCAAAGGTTAATTTTCTTATGGCATGTGTAATGCTTACATGGGGTCATACATATTTGACACGCTGTCTCTCAGTGGCGGTGTCCATCATACTTACCCTACTCGGTAATAAAGACTGCAGTATTATCTATCACATAGTGCCTCTTTCGTTTCGCACATATGTGTTTTCTATGAAGTCTCTGGATTAATTGCTGTGAACAAAGACCGCTATTCTTTTTGAACGCCTTTTAGACGAAGCGAGAGGGAGTATCAAACTCTTACTAACTAGCGTGCTTCTTTGATTATTTACGCTTTCAGTCCCACAGTCCAGCTATCTGAATACCCCTTCCACTACAATGTACAATGACTTATTCTTGTAGCAATATAAACTCTGCTACATCACTTTATTCGTAATTCAATACAAAGGGGTCATCAAAATACTTAGTCATCGATCTGTCGTTTGAATTCTTACATCCTGGGTACTGTAACACATGTATTTATAGCTGTATACCTATTTTATTTAGCTGTTGTAGCGAAAGGGCTGTGAAAATAAAAGATAACACTTTTCTGCTACATGATTTATTATTGGATGAAAAAAAAAAATATGAAACAATAATAATGTATAAAAAAATTTAAAATTTGAAGAAAAAATAAAAAAGAGTTGTCGATTTTATATCATTTTGTGTAATGCGTTTAAAAAAATTACGCAGAAATCCAAATCAAAAATCCAAGTGTAATTTGAAGCCTGGTACGTGTGATTGCAATCAAACCATACGCAATAAATATAAATAAGTTAGAATTCAAAGTATACGTATTAAACGCATCATTACAATTGGTGCAGCAAATATAAATTTAACAGTTAGAATTTTAAAAAATGTGTTGCTAAAAATTATGTCCTAGACTGTACTTGGAAAAGAAATAGCAAAATTCCACCGACAGAATAATGTGAAGAACACTGTTAGAAAAACACTTCTTGTTGTCGGTATGAAGCTTCACGATGTAGAACTCCTACCGTTACTCGTCGAAGTTGTATCGGAAATATAAAAGGTGTGTCAGTATACCTGCTCGATCACACTCCAAGTGGATATCAAGATTATTATTTCGANGAAGTGGATATCAAGATGGTATTATTTCGTAAAATAAAACTGCTCCGGAAAACCGACGTGAATCTAGAATCAAAAACAAGCACTATTAAGAACCTAGCACCGACTGAAGAATCAATACATCAGATAGTATAGCTATATCGACTTACGTACCGGTTTTCCAGTTAAAACCAAACTTAGTTTGATCTGATCGCGATAACACTCCAATCAATGGATCATTCTACCAAGCATTTTTCTTGAAATCAAGATTAACCTGATGACTATGGAACAAAATTTACTGATTAAAAATCAAATCAGAGGAACTAATAAAGAGAAAGAAACAATAACTGAATAGTACGCACCAAAACTCTCACGGAATCACATATCACGAAAGCCAATAGGTACCCAAGATTTGGGAATTCAATCTCTAAATTAAAATATTAATTTTTACTTGAAAGCAAATCGACAACTGACGACAAAAATTTTCTTATTCTATCACAAAACTGAATGACATTCGAAATCTGAAAATCAAAATAAATAAAAAATAATAACACCGATATGCCTAACCAAAAAGGTTAAACTTGTAGAGTTAGAAACTCTACACTGTATACCTGTTATACCTATTGTGAGGATAGGTTAATCAGTTGTTATCTATAGTAGCACCAAAATGAGCAATATGTTGCTATCTAAGTAATCTGCAAGCTTTGATTAATACGTAAGAGATTACTTGTGGTCGAAGCTCGGACAATGAAATTCTCATTTCGACGAACCTTTTAGCAAGATTGAATTCTCTTTAGATAGTTAAATAGGTAGCCACCCCCCTGCGCTACAGTACCTATCTAAAGATACTTGACCCCAATCAACCAATGAAATTGACCCCTAAGTCTGGCTAAAGATACGATTTTTATCATAATTATATTCAGATTCGACATACAAAACCCACATATTGGATTCATATGAGCAGTATTTTGACGAAAATGTTGATCTGAATATTGTAATAATTAGGTATCAACCAGACCCCCTTACGGACCCCGTATAAATTATCTTAAATTTATATTTTTATCGTGTCAGTCTGTCAAGGCCGGATTTAAATCTTTATCGAACTAATTTTCTCCGATAGTCTGATTACATAACTATAGTACTAAATATATAAATATTTTTCGGAATATATTTAAGCTTCTATATGCTGAGCGTTTTATTGCGGCGAGCTATGTCCAATATCAAAAATAATTGAAAATCTGAAAACCCTAGAATTTTCGCATATGTTCAACGAATTCCTTAATTGATCACGAAAACGTGACTTGTTATTTAGAATACTCGCACTTTATCACCTTGATTGTGTTGTAAGTTTACTTAGAAACATCATACTAGGTTTATGATACCTATTCGCAGTAAACTACGCATTTAATAACCGTTAGTTGTATATTATGCAATTTATTTAGTTTGCAAATAACCTCTGCTGTAAAGCCTTTTTCATCATATGTGTAATCATCAATGTGGATCGATTTACCAAAATGATATCGAAAGATAAGGTATCTACTGCATATATCTCAGAAACTTAACCCAAATAATTGAAGCAGTTATACTCAACAGTCCATTGATAAGTGTGTCAAGCTTTACAATAAAAGGGATATAAAAACCTGTCTGCATTGTGCTATTTATATTTAGAGAGTTCACCATAGTTCACGAATCACGAGTGCCTAAAATATCAGCATTGCCATCCTACGTATGCGGGTAATGTGTATGTTGACAGCAATGACGACCAGTATTTTGAATTCTTTTTTTTTATTTTACTTTAGAATTTGGAAGATATTTTACCTCCTTCAATTTGGATAGTAGGTATTTATAACTGCTGGAATCTTAAAGTGCACTCTTTATCCGTGTTGTATGAAAACCTTTTGCTTGCGAGAGAAAATGTCCCGTTTTCTATGCGAGGTATGGTCAACCTATTTGATAAATGTTGCTTTGCAATTTTAAGTTGCTTGAAATCATCTCTTTAAAAGCGCATGCTGCAGGCAAAAAAAACAGCTTATACGACTATAATCAAAATGCTCTATTCCTCATTTCTCAGCCGGGAAAGATTGTGAATAGTTGTAATTACAGCTATAAAGAGACCTAAGTATATTGATTGAATCAGATACCCACCCCATCAAATCAGTCGTCGGGGTGTCTGTGTTCTTGACCTAGAAATTTGTTTGTCCTCAATTATCGCTGTATAGGATGACGTTAGTCACCAATGTAAATAGGGCGTAGTCACTGAAAAAGAAAGCGAAAAAAAATTTTGGATTAGAAAAAGACTGGATTAGGATTAGATTACTTGTAGGATTTTTTAGTTTTGAACTAACTTCCCAAAAAGGAAAAGGTTCTATGTTTGTATTTTGTTTTATAGTAGGTAACTTTAACGGATCAAATTGAGCACAAGTGATCGCTTTCAAAATATGAAAGCGCTCACGTAAAACCTGCACTTTTCTATAGTAGATAGCCGATACAAAAAAATAAGTAGGTACATAATATAATTTTTAAATATTTCTGATTGTCTTTCACAAAACGAGCGTGACCCAATTGTACTCAATAAAATATAATATACCTTAGCCTATTGTTCTCACTCGTTATAAAGTGCGGTATTTTGCTGGATAAATATTGAGTCACACACAGCTGTTGTGTGCAAACGCAATGCACGTTATCGGTCAAACGTAGAAATAGAAATAATTGACTGTGCATTCACATTGAAGTCCAATAACATTCATGTGTGTGCCTATTTATACCTTCGACTTTGTATTTTGCATTGGTACCTAATACATATTTTTATCAAAATAGAGGGTTTTATAAAAGTTGTTACTGCCTCGTTGTTCTAGTTGTCGCATAGCCGACTGCTGAGCACGAGGTCTCGGGTTCGATTCCCGGGACGGGCCGAAATCGCTTTGTTGGTTTTAGAAACGTTCACAAAGTAGCCTGGCGCTGGAAGTTGGTGATTGAAGGTCTCAGCACACATATGGGATCGGAAAGGGATCGTAACCGTAATCAATTCAAACTAATCAATCTAAACTAGGATTCATTATTTCTAATAGCCCTATAGAATCCGAAGAGATATAAAACAAAATCATGTACTAATCAGAGTGCAGTTACGACTTGGCGCTGGCCAGCCAATTCTTTGCTTGAACTTGGCTTGACACGCTGCCGCGTGTCTATCGATAAAATGAGATATAGGTCTGCTCTCTGTTATCAGCACTTCATATCATATATTGACAGACAATGAGGTTTTTATCAGTTATGCCGATACCGTAAAATATATGAGATGTAGACACATACAATGGGTAGATATTGGTATCAGAGTTGTTAATACAGACAGACTGTTATGAATGAATTGCCGCTGTTACTTAACTTTTTATATTAAATACCTAAGTAAGTCGTCGATTCACACCACATATTTTAGTTACTAGTGATGATCCTACTGATCTTTATTGATAAGAAATTCCCATTCATCTACTTCGCTGTTATCGGGTCTGCAAAATACTCTCCCACATAAAGACTACAATGAGATAACACCGATGAGTAGGTAACATGACAGAATACGATGCCGAATTTAATCTGCTATTATAGGACTCATTCATAAAAGCCAACGACAGTCATATTATCTTGATTGGTTATAAGTGGGTTCACCTTCCTTGATTCGACGATGAGGTCAAAAACATTCCCATGCGACCTCTTACGTTGGAGTCCTTTACGAACACGTGAGGACCAAGTTCATTCACCGTTAACTCGATTACATCCTTATGACTTCACTCGATGGTTTGTTCCCATTCGATACTTATTAGCTTATAACTCGATTAGAATGCAAAAGAATTCGTAAAGGAATCACTGAACCAGCAATGTATGTTCAATTAACGGACTACAGTACTGTGTGTTCAATGAATAAAGTTATTTATTATACAGAAAACTGGCTTTACCGCTGATAAATATATAACTGAAGTGTTTTTGTATTACCTAACAACCAACTCCATTTGCGAGAACAATAGTCCCATGAATATTTTAATGATTTTATTATGCAATGCTTTGTAAATAATCTTAAATGGCCTGTAACTTAAAATATGAACAGTTGAATGCACAGGAATTCAAGTAGTCTAAGACCTAATTCACAAAACTCAATGAACCGCGAAACGATCTTGCGTCCTTGACACAGCTATTACCAAATTAACTACTCGTTTCCTAATTCCCCGCAAAGGAATTACTCATTGACTCATTCTAATTGTTACCTCCGCTTTAGAAATGATAATATTAGAAAAAGATCAGAATAATAAAGATGACAACACACGAGACTGTCACGCGACTCAATTAGCCGTGACGTGTCGACTAATCAAATTGTATAATTTTTTAAACTGCTGAACACCCGATGTCTGACGCGTTTCTAGCTAAAATTCAATTAGCACATAATTCAAAAACACAGGTTAAAAATTGGGTTGAACGATGTGAATGTGAGATCTACACGTTCTCCCATATCTACGTAATTCTTATTTATGTATTCAGTTTACAATCCAATACTATAACCACTCAAGCAAATCCACTTATTATTGCATCTATGAATGATATTGTAATACAAACTTCACATCATAACAAGGTGTCGAATGACAATAAATGTGTCTTGTTTTCATTGTTACAGGTAAACAAAAATGCCAGACAAAGAATCGGAACTGATTGAAAAGTGTGAGACAGGCAATGGCGTGGCGAAGGCTTGCGGAAGTGCCGTCAAACTAAAACGGGAATTGGGACTGTTCTCAGCCGTGAACTTGATACTTGGTGTTATGATTGGATCTGGTATCTTCGTGTCACCGTCCTCCGCGCTTGAACACTCAGGATCCGTAGCCCTTTGCCTGATTATATGGACTGTATCCGGAATAATATCCTTATTAGGTGGGTGTAGGTAAGACACCTATATTCACTTAAAATCACATGCTTATAATTTTCGCATTATTCAAGTTCTATATGTAATTTTCTTTCATTTCTAGGAGCGTTATCGTTTGCTGAACTAGGAACCGTAGTCGGTAAATCCGGCGCTGAATACTCATACTTTCAAGAAGCATTTGGAAAAACACACAAATTTTGGGGCCCACTGCCGTCGTTTATATGTGCTTGGATATACGTTGTAATATTAAGACCTGCAGAAGTCGCTATAATAGTAATGACGTTTGCCGAATATGCAATTCAGCCTTTCACACCGCATTTACATCAAGATTATAAAGAAATAGCTATAAAACTTGCTTCTATATCAGCATTATGTAAGTATTATATATTTTAAATTAATTATACATTATAATCGATTGGGAATTATTCTAACGATGTAATCGATTACACATCTTTAGTTGACGTACAACACTACACTATACTATGTTATCTGTCATTCAAGCCCAACTGTCAATGTCGCTGTCAGTTATGTCAATTTCAATTTAAAAATTCTGTTGCAAACGGCACTGAGCGCGGTGTTTTATGTTTTTGGAATTGTTTTCATCGAAAGCTTTTCAATTATAAGTGAAAAACAATTTAAAAGTGATAAAATTTAAGCCTGATAATCTTTAGCACTTATTCCAAGTAAGTAAAACTGTTTGTATCTTTTATAATTTGACGATAAATATCAAACTTGTTTTGTTATGAACTGTAAACGATACAACTCGTGTAATTTACTTTTAGGATGTCTTCTGATCGTAATAAAGAAACAAGAGATGCTGTAAGACGCGAAATAAAAGAATTACAAGCGCGATGCATGCACGAATGGAATGTTATCGACAATTCGCCATTAGACGCGCCAAATGTAAGCTTAGAACAAATAAATGAGAAAACGCTTTGTTACCTGGAAGGACTGGGCACGGAGATTCAAAATTGGAATACGCCGATAACAGTAGACGATAACCTGCTTACCAGCCAGTTTCTTAAAGAAATAAAGGATAAAACGGGTCAAGTTGAAGAGTACACTGCCTTTATGAGAGGGTCCATACATGATATTGATGCGGAGATAAATAGGTAAGCTTACTGATATAAAGAGTTGCTAACCTTGTAATAAATCTTTATGGTGTGATGTCTTCAACATTGCAACTTGTCAGTACAAAGTATATCCGTACAAACAATATTTTGTACTAGCTTCTGCCAGCAGTTTTACCCGCTTCCCCCGGGAAATACCTCCGGCATCCGGATTAAAGTAATATAAGCTATATTACTGCCAAGTTTCATCAATATCCATGCAGCAGTTTTTGCATGAAGGAGTAACAAACAAACATACAAACTTTTGCATTCATAATATTTGTAGGATATTCAAGCTTATTTTTATGTTTTAACCAACCCAAAATTATTAATATTTCAGATTAAAAACTCTAATCACAATAACACAAGAAGCAAAGTCTCGACCAAAGACAAACAAGCTAGAAGTTAAGCCGGAACACATCCATAAAGCAAAGGAAAAGTTTCAGACTATGAAGGGTGAATTACATGGATTGATACAGTCTTTATTTCCTAACACTGAGCATTTGATTATTGAGATTATGGGGGTGAGATTTATTAATTTTATTTATTTTTACTTGTTGATTTACTTTAGGCAAGTGGGGTAGTACAGAAAGAAAATGCAATGTACTACTCCAATTATATGAAAATTAGGAAAGTAAAATTAAAACACTATAATCATAATATTTAACCATACTGTAAATACATATTGTGTGACCAAATAATTTAAGTATTCTGAGAATAAAAATAATCATTTTCTTAATTTAATGAAGGACATAGCTTTTATTTTTTTGTAACATGACATAGAATTTTTTCATTCAAAAAAGTCCCGTATGATAAATATTTCCTGAAATATCTATAGAAAGTAATTAAATTAATTTAATGACCGTATGATCCAAAAAGACTATAAACTGAATTATAAAACATCCTCCTTTTTTTTCAGCAATTAATGGCCGAGCATCTAAATGAAACATCAAATGGATACATAGCTATCACATCAGAGACATATCAAGTAATAGAACTGCTGAAGGACATGAAAATTGTGACTGTAAACCCTTATAATAACATGGAGGTCAAACTAGCTTACTGATAATATTTTAGACAGGTTTAAAATAATGTTGTTAAAACATACAACACTTACTTTTATTTTATAAAGTTTTGTGACAATCTAAGTAATAATTGCAGGCCAACTGCAAAATTGTGTGATGCTACTTTTGGCCCTTAACCTTCTTTTGACTGAAGTAACCATTGAGATATTATTCTGATTTTGATGTTTTACTATTTGATGTGTTATGTTATGACCAGGCACATTATTATTATATAATTTATGTATAAGTTTGGAAACAATGAAGTATTGAGGGACCAATTTTTAACTGCACAAAATCTATGCTGTAATTTAGTATTAAGTTTAGAAAATAAATATTGATTTAAGTTACAAATTTTGTTTTATTTTCTTACATTTTGTATTAAACATTTTTTTTTCCATAAAATAAATTGTAGTGAGAAATTATTCTTGTCAATGTTATGAAGTGATATGAAAGTATATAATCATTACAATATTTACTGTAACTAACAAAAGCTCTATTTCCTTGCAGTTATAATGACGTATATCAACATAACGAGTGTGAAGCTCTTTGTCAAAGTACAGAACATATTTGGAGTATGTAAAGTCTTTGCCTGTCTCATTGTTATTGGAGGAGGGATTTATGAAATTTATAAAGGTAACTTTCAAGATATTTTTTATCTTTATTTAACCCTCATATGAAAATATGCAAGCTGCATTGTGGAACAACTTCTAAAATCTAAAAGTCTAAAAGGAAAGCCCAATTTAATTATGTTAAAATGTGATATCTCAAAAATCGGTCAAGTGCGAGTCGGACTCGCGCACGCAGAAAATCACCTTTGTTGTATGGGAACTCCCTGAAATACTTATTTTCTTACAGTGAAAATTTCAGCTGTCTAGCTATCAGGGTTCAGATATAACCTGGCGACAGATGGACGGATAAGACGGATAGCGAAGTCTTAGTAATAGGGTTCCGTTTTACCCTTTGGGTACGGAACCCTAAAAATGATAAAAATCCTTTGATACAAAATGCACAAACATCTTGGTCCTTTTGTCAAAACATCCTAAATATCTAAACTCATACTTTTCTATCACTTCAGGTAACACAGAACACTTAAACAAAGGATTTGAAGGCAGCACCACGAGCCCTGGTGGCATAGCTCTCGCATTGTACTCTGGTTTGTGGGCCTATGATGGATGGAACAGCGTTACTGTTGTCACTGAAGAGATTATCAACCCTGGAGTGTGAGTATTTACATAATATATGTGTTTTATTTTGGAGAAGTTTCCTAGCCGTGCGTTAGGTAGAGAGGTAGCTCCTTGTCATAGCAAGGTGCCTTTTTGCCTCAAAATGCATGGTATGCCAGTGGGCGTGAAGGTAGAAACCATAATATCTGACAAACTGAACTAGGCAATGACTGGGTTCTAAGTGAAGTGGTTCAGATAAGCAAGTTATTCAAATTTTATCAGTTAAGACTAGATAGAAACCAATTACATTTGATGGACAGACACTGCAGATGTACAAACGTCAGCGGGTCGACCTACAGGAATCTATCAAATTTTACCAATCGAACATTAACCTTCCACTATTGGGATAAGGTTGAAAATCTATTCGAGACATTTGACAGATAGTGGTAACTTGATGTACTGTTGTCTGTACATTTCATGGATAGACACGGCAGATGGCAGAATTATTTTTTGGAATAAGTACTTGATTAGGTATAAATCTGCATGTAATCATATTAAACCCAAGTTTTTGTTCACAGCAACGTCCCCCTCAGTATATCAATCGCAGTTCCCCTTATAACTGCTCTGTACGTGTTCATGAATGTAGCGTACATGACAGTACTAAGTTACGCGGATATGACGTCAGTGCCGGCCGTGGCTGTGGCGTTTGGAGCCAGGGTGCTGGGACCGGCCAGCTTCCTGATACCGCTGGGAGTGGCCATCGCGACCTTTGGATGTGCTATGAGTGTGCAGTTTGGTGTTACTAGGTGAGTTTTATGAAGTCTATTAAATTTGACAGTAAAAATACTTGAAAATCCAATGAAAGTCACTCTGAAGAAATTGGTTTTTAGCGATAAGGCCGTCTATTGTACTCATCCATATTAGTTTGTACTTTCCTATATTCTAATATTGAGATCTTTTACGAAATGCAGTGCTTTCACTTGAAAGGAACTAACCCAACTATCAGTGTTTTAATATAAATCTACTGCTGTTCTTAACTGCCTCGTTGGTCTAGTGGTCGCATAGCCGACTGCTGTGCACAAGGTCTCGGGTTCGATTCCCGGGACGGGCCGAAATCGCTTTGTGGGTTTTAGAAACTTTCACAAAGCAGCCCGGAGTTGGAAGTTGGTGATTGATACACCCGTGCATCGTAGAGCACGTTAATGTCGGTCCTGCGTCTGATCTCTCTCCGGTCGTGTCGGATTGCCGTCCCATCGGGTTATGAGAGTGAGGGAATAGGGAGTGCACCTGTGTCTGCGCAAATGCTTGTGCACTATAATATGTCCTGCGCAGCTGGCTGATCTCCTTATATGAGAACAGCCGCCGTGACCGACAATCGGCTAGGACGCTATTATTACTGCTGTTCTGTAGATCGCCAGCAACATGTACCAACCTTAAGCATGACGCACCAAATTTTTACCTGTTGTTATTTAAATACTCAAATAATTTTAATGTTTCTTGTTTCAGAGTATGCTACACGGCCGCTCGTGGCGGCCATATGTTAGAAGTATTCTCATACGTTAATGTTAAACGATTAACACCCGCTCCGGCTGTTGCCTTCCAAGTACGTATTACTATTTATATCTTTACTAATATTATAAAGTTAAAGTGTTTCTTTGTTTGAACGCGCTAAACTCGGGATTTACTGGTCTGATTGAAAAAATCTTTAAGTGTTATGTAAGTAGCCCATTTATCGAGGAAGGCTATAGGCTACTTTTTATCCGGGTGCGCGGAGTAGTTCCCACCGGACACGAGTGCACCGCTGGCGGAAGCCAGTTATTAAATAAAAACGTATCACAAAAAACTTGTAAAATTAATATTTTTTCTGTTAAATCTTACGTATAATTTACTTTTTGTTTCAGGCTTTACTAACATCAGTATTCATACTGGTTGGCAACATCAAGACCCTAATAGAATTCGCCAGTTGGTTCCTATGGTTCTTCTACGGGCTCGCCATGGTCGCCTTACTAGTTCTACGCAAAACACAACCAAAGAAACATCGGCCGTACCGGGTCCCAACACTAGTCCCATGCTTTGTGTTGCTAGTGGCGATATTCTTATCGATTCTGCCGATTGTACACGACCCGTCCCTAAAATATTTGATGGCTGTGGGCTTTATATTGATGGGCGCGACGGTGTACACTGTATTTGTATATTATAAGAAAACTCCGACTGCTATTTTAAGTGAGTATAAATTGGATAAGATGTAATTTTAAAATGGTAGTGTTGATATATCAAAAATCGAATTTAGTTTGCAAGTCGCGTCACTATCACATAAAAAATCGACTATTTAGTATTGAATATCAGATAAATAATATTATGCTTTCTTGTTTACAGGAAAATTCACATTCCTCACTCAAGTCCTGTTCGAAAGTGTGCCGCCAAGCGATCGTCAAGACTGATTTTATTTTACTGTAATAATAAAGTTATATCTGTAAATATAGTACAAAAGTATACAATAATAAATATTTAGAGATAAGTTGAAGACGTGTGGTTTTTTTTATGTTCTACACACTTGTTACCTACTGTCTAAAGTGAAATAAAAAACTTAATTTCCTATGATTTGAAAATCTCAAATTTAGAGAACTTGAGCCTGAAGCCATACAGAGAATATTGATCAGTTCAATGTATGCGAATTATGATTATATCCACTTACAAATTCAAGATTCTATCAAAAAGGCTGAGCATAAAAGATAACGCTCAAGAAGTGTGAAACTAGTACCAACTGCACTTATAGTAGACCAATAGGGACTACTGCAATGCACTGGGTTTCGGGTTCGATTCCCGAATTTGAACAGTTCGTAATCTGGATGTTGGTGGTGATAAAACCGCCCCATGAAATTGTAAAGGTAAGACCCGGTTTTTATCCAAACTACAAAACCGTACCTTCTACTGCACCTAAAAGTCCCTGTCATCTTTTCAGTTGTGTCTGATTATTGTTCCCACTCTCATCGGATTATAAGGTGAGGAAATAGAGAGTGTGCTGCACAAACGCAATATATATGCCGCGTGAATCAGTGATCTCTATAAATTAGTAACTAAACGTAAATTAAATTTAGTCGATTTTACTCATCTGTGGAAACAACAATTCGAAAAAAAACTCATTCGTTACAACACTAGTAGCGACCTCAAATCGGCGAATTGTTTGCAGATATCCAAAATATAAATTTTATACACGATTTATTGTGAAAAATTAATGTGTGATTAGTGAAATATCGTCATGGCTTACCACTACGTGGTTACTGCACAGAAACCAACCGCCGTGATATCATGTGTTACCGGTAAAACGTCCATTTTCATCTATGTTATTGTCACATTGAGGTTAAAAAGAATAGTATAGATCTCGCGCTATTTTCAGATATCAATTGATTTTGATGCGATTCGAAGGCTATACAAGCCCTAAATGTATTATATTAATGTTTTGCAGTCCGTATGATGTATCAGAACATTATTTTCGTCGAGAGAATTCAAATAGATCGTAGTTTTACCAAATCCTCATGCTTGCTATTTTGCGAAAACAAATGTGTTATCATGAACTTTTTCATAATATTGCGCCATAAATCTGTTATTAAGTTCAATTTTTAGTATTATGCTGAGTAACAGAGTATTTCACCCGATTTATTACTTAAAATTCGGAGCCAAAGAGTTAAATATGACATATATCTATGAGGATATGAAAGGGTTATGAAAAGCGCACGTCAGGGCATCGTACTGCACATCACACAAATAGTTATATGTATGCTCCTGGCGTCGCCCAGCTATCTAGTCCACTTCTGTACAGATCCTGGCAATAAAACATACATTTTCTAATAGGATTTATTATCATTCATCATAATTTACTAATATAGTGAGAAATACAACAGCTGTTCAAATAATAATGTATTAGATGCAGGAATGTTTTAGACAGATTTTTCTTGGAATACTAAGAAGAAATACATTCTTCTTTTAAAATCTTATGTCTGGTAGTCATAGACATGGACTTAGACAATGTTCTCACAGGTTATCTGCACGAAGACATATTATTAAGCTGCCAGCAGTTTTAGGCAAGAAAGAACTGAAGCCACAAAATAGCTCCTATAAAAATGCTCTGTTTGGTCTGTAAACAAATTCAATGAAGACATAGTTACTCAACTTTTGCTCAAAGTATTTTTAAATCAAGAGTTTTTTATATAATTCAGTTTCAAAGTTTTCTAATAATATAATAATAAGATTTCTTGATAGAAATAAGGTCACATTCTAGTGCCTTGCATTGCTCAGCTGGTGAAAATGTGAACCTGTACAAGTGTACATATGCTCAAATATTTATTTTGGAATGCTTAATGGCTTTAAGCAACTCTGAAACAAATTCAAACAAAAAACTATAGTGAAAAAGAAATGTGCTAAGCGAACATGCCTCATAACATAAAAAAAATGTGTACCTAAATTATGTGTGTAATTGAATAAAAATAATTTTAGGCAATTTCACTTCGCCGACGGACCTGAACCTGCTGGTGGCGAAGGTATCCCGGCTGGAGATGTACCTCGTCACCCCGGAAGGTCTGCGCCCCATGAAGGAAGTCGGGCTGTATGGGCGAGTTGCCAAAATGAAGATGTTTAGGCCTCCAGTGAGTAACTATCAGTGTGAAGTGTGTTCTTTGTATGTCTTCTGTTTAAATGTAACTGACGTAAATGTTTGACAACCTCGTTGACGCAATGGTTACCATGCCGGACTGCCGAACTGATGGTCCTGGGTTCGATTCCCGGAACGGTCAACAATTGTGGATGAGCATGTTTGTTGGCTGTGGTCTGGGTGTTATAATATGTATCTATTTATAGAAATATATACGTAATTATATGTAGTTTATCAGTTGTGTTAGCACCCATAACACAAGCTAATTAATAGCTTACCATGGGGCTAACCGACCGTGTGTGAAAACTTGATAACTGCTGCACCAATCATCCTCCTTCCCATATCCTAATTTGATTTGGGGTTGTTGCAGCATGTTCTCTTCTTCCATACTCTTCTAGCAAACATGTTACATTCAGTATACTGCTGTACTAACTAGAACAAATTTAGGGCAGATATAAAACACTGACTCTAAAACAAACATTGAATTTTGATAACATAACAAAATAACATAGGTAGTTTAAATAGCTGTTTAAATAATGCAATATTTATAAAGACTCAATCATGTGTTGAATTAATGAAGGCCACCATAGAGCACCCATTTAATGAGGAGTTCATTCCTCTTTATCAAACTCTAACATTATAATAAATCTATACTAATATTATAAAGCTGAAGAGTTTGTTTGTTTGCTTGTTTGAATTCACTAATCTCAGGAACTACTGGTCCGATTTGAAAAAATCTTTCAGTGCAAGATAGCCCATTTATCGAGGAAGGCTATAGACTACTTTTTATTTGGGTGCGCCGAGTAGTTCCCACGGGACGCGGGTGAAACCGCTGGCAGAAACTATTCTTTATATTTTTATTTGCTCAAAGTTCTAAGACAAATTTAAAATTGCCTTTTTCAGTATGAGAATAAGGATCTAGTATTCATCCTGACAGCTCGTTACAATGCCATGATACTAGAATGGAGGACCACAGCCAACGGTGAGCTGGAAGTAGTCACTCGTGCCCATGGCAATGTGTCAGACAGAATCGGAAAGCCTTCAGAGAACGGCATCCTGGCTGTGATTGACCCACAAGCGAGGGTCATTGGACTCAGACTGTATGACGGTCTGTTTAAGATTATACCGCTTGATAAAGATTCTACGGAGCTAAAAGCTGCTAGTTTAAGGTGAGGACTTTTTACACTAATTACAAAAAACGTAAGAATCATAAGCTGTTGCGAGTTATTTTTAATGCTGTCTGAAGTGGTATACAGACAGTACTATATAGTGTTTTTTACATCCATCATCATCTGCCTAGCCTTTTCCCAATTATTTTGGGGTCGGCTTCCAGTCTAATCGGATGCAGCTGAGAACCAGTGTTTTACATGGAGCGACTGCCTGTCTGACCTTCACAACCCAGTTAACC
>NWSH02000329.1:1622098-1642120 GCA_002382865.2 Heliothis virescens | reverse complement strand
TTCCGAAACACGGAAAACTTGTTATGACAAGATGGTCACCCATCCACGGACCGACCGCGCCAAGCATTGCTTAACCTTATGATCGGTCGATCCGCGCGGCTTTGACTTAGCCACGAGCTCTTCTGTTTTTTACATCCATCATCAAAATTCTCAAATCCAAATGCCCAAGATTAGGATGGTTGTATTTTTTAGGGGAGGCCTGAGTTCAGCAATGGACAGAAATGAGCTGATACGATGATTAAAAATCTTGGAAAATGTAATTCGTTAAAAACTACTTATATTCTTGTTTATATTCTAGGCTTGATGAGCTTAACGTTTATGATGTTGAATTCCTACACGGCTGTTCAAATCCCACCATTATTTTAATACATCAAGATCTCAATGGCCGACATATTAAGGTAAATATATATTTTTTTCATATCTTATTTCATCAGTGATGCAAGCAGACCTCATCTTATCTGATGATGAAATAAATGAAGTATATTAATAAAAAATCCTGTATTTATTAAACACAAACAAAAATGATGCAAATATTTAATTAAATTGATGCAAAAATTATTTGAGTTTGAGTTTTATTGACAAACTCCAAAACTATGTAACTTTAGATTATGTGATTGTTGCAGACTCATGAAATAAACTTAAGAGAGAAAGAATTTATGAAGATACCATGGAAACAGGATAATGTGGAGACAGAGGCTTCAATTCTGATACCAGTGCCCAGCCCGTTAGGTAAACTACTTGAACAATAGCTAATTCTACTTAATTACTAACAATTCTGATCCCAGAATTTTGATGAATGCTTATCCCCATATGAATTACTAGATCTGCCAGCGGTTTCACTCGCGTCCCACCTTCCACGATAAACGGGCTATTTAACCCAAAATAATTTTTCAAATCGTACCAGTAGTTCTTGGCATTAGCGCATTCAATCAAATAAACAAACTCTTCAGCTTTAAAATATTAGTTAGATTGGATAAGATAGAAGAAACAAGCAAAGGGATATTCAAGCCAAGATGTGACGGCATAAGTTAGTGTCTTACCATCAACATTCAATCTTGACCCAGCGCCATTTAATTTTATATGATCTAAAATTAGAGTATATTTTCAGGTGGCGCCATAGTGATAGGTCAAGAATCAATAGTGTACCACGATGGACAGAGCTATGTTGCTGTTGCCCCACCACAGATTAAGGTAAACAAGACAGTATGCAAAGCCTTATTTTTTTACGTATTTAACAGTTTACCCATATTTAAAATTCCTTTTAAGCACTATTACGATATTTTCACGTGCAATAAAACTGGTGACGGTGCGTCCTACGTGAGCGATTTGGATGCTAACGTGAAGCGACAACAACAAACACAACCAGTCGATTTCATTTACTACCTGCTTTACCAAAAGCACGTACGGCGCAGCATGCCGTATCGCCTTGTTTTCGCGTTGTTTCGCTTATATAGGACGCACCCTAACATAGTGTCGTTATATCACCATATCGTATACCACCCTTTAGGTCTGCTTTTTTATATCAATGGGAAATCATCAGATGACCCCCCCCTCTGTGGGTGACAGCGTGAGGGAGTGTCAGGCTTTTACTGACTAAAACCCACCGTGCTCCTTCGGTAGCCCTTTGCTGTGCTAGGGCCGCGGAAACTTGCGCGAACAATCCTGCAGCCGCGGTAGTAGATCTGTGGGCTTATACGACGATTTTTCGTCGTTTTCTTCAAAGAGAAATATGTTTACAGTTAACTCCAATAAACTGCTACTGCCGTGTGGACGGTCGCGGGCTGCGGTACTTGCTAGGCGACATCGCCGGCAGACTGTTCATGTTGCTGCTGGAGCTGCAGGAGAAGATGGACGGTACGCAGGCTGTCAAGGACCTCAAGGTGGAACTCTTGGGTAAGTTGGATTATTATAAGTATTGGTGTCATAGATACACTTAGATAGTATGTATAGGGCTCATTAATTGTTGAAAATAAGCTTAAAGGAAGAATTTAATTATGTACTCTACTCTGTTTTTCTTAAAATACAAGTAATGCAGTTTTTGACTGGATTCCTACTGGTCCACATAAACAACATGAAGTCCGTTCCACATAGACTCTCTGTACTAACATGCACATTCATTTAAATTTAGACTATCTGGGCGTGGCACTCGTACACCCCTTTCGTGTTGATAATTTCTCGGACGTCTACTTATTTTTTTATATCGTTCAAGTATACAAAAAATTCCTAATGACCACCTTTTTTCTAATCTCACCCCTTATTCCCAGGTGACATCCCAATCCCGGAATGCATGACATACCTAGACAACGGGGTGGTGTTCATCGGCTCCAGGCTGGGAGACTCGGCCCTGGTGCGGCTGTCGGCGTCCCGGGACGAGGCCAGCCAGTACGTGCAGCCCATGGAGAGCTTCACCAGCCTCGCGCCCATCGTCGACATGTGTGTCGTGGACCTGGAGAGGCAGGGGCAGAACCAGCTCATTACCTGTTCCGGTGAGTTCTGGAAGTTTCAAAATAAAATCAAAAAGCATTTATTCAAAGTAGGCTGAAGACAGCACTTTTCGAACGTCAAAATTACATGAGACAGCCCCAATAACGCCCGCCCTTCACTACTTCCTATGTGTTTTTGCTGGGAAGAAGAAGTGGCGCAACAAACTTCCCAGCAAGTTTATTGTGTGACTGGGGGATTGTTGCTTGGGTTGTGGAGGTCAGATAGGCAGTTGGTTGGTGTTATACTGGTACTCAGCTGCATCCGGTGAGAATGGTAGCGGATCGATCATAACATGTTGAGAAAAGGGTAGGTCTTGTCAAACCAGTTATCTAGACAAACCGGTAGCTTCTGACACCTGAAACGACTGCCAAAGATGTTTAAATGGTAGCTGGGACCTATCAATTTAACGTGCCTTCAGAAATACGAATTAACTCGTGATGTAAAAATGGTCTCCACGGATCGTCCGCGCCAAGCGTTGTTTAAATTTAGCGGCTGCTAGTCTCGAACCCCTTCATTATGACTATTTATTTTGCGTCGACACGACAATGTCAAATTATGACTATACATCTCTTAAAAACACAGAGCTAACCCTGCTCATTTCTTAAAATTATACCAAGAAACCAAAATTACAATCCCAAAATCTTGCAGGTGCTTTCAAAATGGGTTCTCTCCGCATCATCCGCAACGGCATCGGTATCCAGGAGCAGGCGAGTATCGACCTGCCCGGCATCAAGGGCATGTGGGCGCTGACACTGGCCGACAACCAAGTCTACCACGACACGCTTGTACTCGCCTTTGTGGGACAAACCAGGTAATGTACTGAATTTTATGTAGCTATAAAATACGCGAAAATATTTGTATTGATGTAAGAAAAACCTCTGAATGGAATTAGGTCTTGTTTTATTTTGAGAATGCATCCATATGTACAGATACCAGCATATTAACATACCTCAATTTTGACGAATTTCTTCAATAGATTTTGAACCTTATCACAATAGTGGAAGGTTAATGTTGGATTGGTAAAATTTAAGAGATTCAAGTATGTTGAAGTAAGTTGTTTAAAAACTTCTCCCCTCCCCTCTACTTTAATGGAGGCTGGTCCTCAATGGGTGTTTATTTTTGTCCTTGACATTAAAACCTAGTTATTTATTCCTACCAGGGTGTTAACTTTAACCGGTGAAGAAGTTGAAGAGACAGAAATAAAAGGCTTCGTGTCAGATCGACAGACGTTCTACACGGGAAATGTCTGCCACAATCAACTTATACAGGTTAGACACTGTTAATATGAATAAAAAGTAAAAGTTCGTTGTTAAAAGTAAAAATTACAAAATATACATTTTTAATTATTTTGCAAAATTAATCTTTTAAGTTTAAGAATATTTTCTGGTTCAAGTATAACGTCATTGAAATAATTATTGGTAAGCTTCAAAATAACAATAAAATCTCGGTTGCTATAAGTTTTTTTACTAATAATGAAATAAGCTGTCTCGTTATATTTTCACCTTTATATATTAGTCACCCTGTACAATACATACCATACCATCAACTTAGCCCCTTGTTCTCCCAGGTGACAGACTCAGGTATCCGGCTAATATCCCGCGGTCCGGAGGGGTGGCGGCTGGCGGCCGAGTGGCACGTGGAGCGCGCGCGTGGCGTGTCCGTCGTAGCGTGCAGTGCTACGCGCGTCGTAGCCGCCGCCGGGCCCAGGATATACCTCGTAGCCATACACGACGCCAAGCTCGAGTTGTTGGCGTGAGTATACAGAATGTAGCGCGTAGCAGATATAAGTCGTAGCGTGGGGCAGTATTAGTCGTAGCGTAGGGCAGTATTAGTCGTAGCATATTGCAGTGTACATCGTAGCGTACAGCAATGAACGTCGTAGCGTGTAGCAGATACGGCGTAGCGTGTAACAGTATGTGTGGTAGCATGTAGCAGTATCAGTCGTAACGTGTAACAATATCAGTCATACCCTGTAGCAGTGAACGCCATAGCCTGTAGCAGTATACATTATAATGTGGAGCAGTGTCTGTAGTAGCGTGAAATACTATCCGTGGCAGCATGCAGTACAAAATTCGTCAAATTACAACACTGTGTCTTTAATATGTGTTATGCTTATTATAAAACAAAAGCTTTTGTATTCTCAACCTTATTTCAACCACAATAAAGTCCAAAACGCAACCACAACCCCCTCTAACCCTACAACTCGTATTTCTTCCACAGTGAGGTATGCATGGAAGAAGAAGTGGCGTGCCTAGACCTGGGTCCGGGGGGTGACGAGGCCCTGCTGGGCGTGGGGCTGTGGACGGACATCTCAGTGAGGGTGCTGAAGCTGCCGGATCTCAGGCCGCTGCATACTGAGAAGTTGTCTGGAGGTCAGTAATTTAATTTAGATTTGTAATAAGAAGGTTGTTTAACTTTTTTGTTGCAGTTTACTTCTGTCTGATCTCTATTTCTTACTCGACTGCCAAAAAGAGTTATGTTATTCGCGCGTATCTTGTATGTATGTTTGTGTACATGCGTGCATGTAATATTCTTTATTGCCACATATCTTTAAAATGGCCCAACGGATTAAGACAATCAGGGTATCTTTGTATTCGTCTCGATTACCCAGCTGTTCTTAGATATGTCGTGTTTAAACAAATCCAATATGGCGTCTATGTGACAATTACTCTTCTTACCAGTCTGAGATATAAAAAGAAAAAAAAAACTTTGTATAAAGCATGGATATCACAATAAGATCTGATCATGAGGATTCCAAATTGTATATCATTACTAAAAAAATATTAAAATTTATTTATTTTTTTACAGAAATAATCCCCCGCTCCCTTCTAATCTGCGTCCTAGAAGGTGTGTGCTACCTACTGTGTGCGCTAGGCGACGGCTCCATGTTCTACTTCACGGTGGACCAGGAGACAGGAGCGCTGACCAACAAGAAGAAAGTCACCCTGGGCACGCAACCCACTGTCTTGAGGAGTTTCAGGTAACTTTAAATCTTGATAAATAGTGGTTGAATATATCTCCCGCGATAACGAAGAATGAACTGCCTCGTTGGTCTAGTGGTCGCATAGCGCGACTGCCGTGCCACGGGTCTCGAAATCGCTTTGTGGATTTTAGAAGCTTTCACAAAAAGCAGCCTGGAGTTTGGAAGTTGGCGGTGTTACACCCCCGTGCCTGGGAGGGCACGTAAAGCCGTCGTCCTCTATTGTTACTCAGTAGCAGTCGTAGTTATAATTCCACGTCAGAGGCCGTCAGGCGGATTTGAGATAACTCTGACACTAGGGCTTGTCAGGTGATTAAACCTGCAGCTCACTCGATAATAAGAAGAAGACGAAGAATGCATTAATCGTAAAATGGCGGTTTCGAGAAGATATTTTAGTACTGCGAAAATCGTTGGCTATATCTTTGGTGGAAACTCAGCCTTGGAATCGTAAATAAAATATGTGAAAGATGTATAGGTAGATGTGGAAGAGCTGGTGGCTAAGTCAAAGCCGCGCGGATCGATCGATCATAAGGTTAAGCAACGCTTGGCGCGGTCAGTCCATGGATGGTTGACCATCTTGTCATAACGAGTTCTTCCATGTTTCGGAAGGCACGAATTATTGGTGGGTCCCGGCTGTCATTTGAACATCTTTGGCAGTCGTTACGAGTAATCAGAAGCCAGAAAGTCTGAAACCAGCCTAACCAATGGGTGTCGGGTTGCCCGGGTAACTGGGTTGTGGAGGTCAGACAGGCAATCGCTCCATATAAAACCCTGGTTCTCAGCTACATCCGGTTAGACTGGAAGATGACCCCAACATAGTTGGGAAAAGGCTAGGCAGATGATGATGTATTCATTTTCTTTTTCACAGGTCATTATCAACGACGAATATATTCGCGTGCTCAGACAGACCGACGGTGATATTCTCGTCGAACCATAAGCTCGTGTTCTCTAACGTTAATCTTAAAGAAGTTACACATATGTGCTCGCTCAACGCTCAGGCGTACCCTGACAGGTGAGAAAGTTATTTTTAATTAAGTTTTGTTTGTGGTTTTACTTGCGTTCACAGAGGATAAAAGGAATTCTATATTTTAAGTTGACCCCAATCTATATGGCAGTCTATATCTAAATAAATAGCCACTTTGCGATTTGGTTATGGAAAATTTCATGAAAACTATATTGTCCTATAAGCATGATTCATTCTTTAGTTCCTGTTTTCAGATTCAGTCCTATAGTCATTTGCCTAAGGTTATTTTGCACTATTAACGGCATACCTTCCACTTTATAATAAAACTACTAAACTTTTCCCGCGGTTTCACCTGCAGGTTTTGTGGGAATTACTGCCCGTACCCGGATAAAATATAGCCTATGTCACTCGTGGATAATGTAGCTTTCGAATGGTGAAAGAATTTTTAAAATCGGTACAGTAGTTTTTGAGCCTATTCATTACAACCGAAAAAACAAAGTTTTCCTCTTTATAATATTGGTATAGATAAACATCTGGTCATTTATATAAAAATATGTTCATTTATACATATAATTTTTTCAAAGGATAACCACGGACAAAAGTTTTCAGAATCCGACCATAAATAAATATTTCTATTGCAATATGATTTCTTTCAGTTTGGCGTTAGCGACAGACAGCACGGTCACAATAGGTACTATAGACGAAATACAGAAGCTACACATCCGCACCGTGCCACTTGGGGAAACGCCTAGGCGGATTGCTTACCAAGAAGCCTCACAGGTAAATATGTCAACATAATGATTTCAGATGGTGAAAGTTGGCTACTCGTGATTTTATGAAGTCTAATTTAAATATACGAATGAAACACTACTATAATTTTTGGGTGAGGCGTTAAAATGTTGATATTACAGGGGAAAAAATAAAAAAATAAGCGAGGATCCTCTCTAACATTTTACCGACCTCATCCAGTAAGACGATGGGTCGGTATGCCGAGGGATAGTCAACCGGCCGCCCTTCCTTTCGAAGGAGGCACAAAAGGGGAGTACAAAGAGAGTACAAAAAGAAGGGGAATTTCTCGCACGTCAGACACGTACTGAAGAGGTCCCGAAACCTTTCTCCCATTTGGGAGGCGGCGATGGCCACAACTTTTGCGGGGACACCGTCTGGACTTGGGGTTGCCCTCTCCACCTCGCTCTCTGTCACCGGGTGCCGCAACCATCCTTGGCTCTGGCAGTCCGCGCCCGCTTTTCCTTGGAGGCGATCCTCTCCCCCAAGTCCGCCTGCATGACAGTCCGCCATCAAATTTGCAACAAATTGCTGTCTCCGTAGAGCTGCCGGAGTACCGCCTGAGGAAAGTCCTCTTCCTCGACTGGCTGGTTGAGCCACTCATAATAGACTCCGAGTCGGAGTAATCCGATTCGATGTCGCTCCACCGCATGACACTGGCCACGGTTGGCGCGCGGCTGGTGTCTGATGCCGAGCATTATGGGACTTTGGTTGGCCCTGAGAAGGGCCTCAACCCCCAGTGATTACCCCCTATAAACAAACTTACAAATAATTTTACCTTTTTATAATATTAGTATAGATATATATAGATATCATTAATGCACTAGCAACTTGCCAACGTTCCTATTTTAGCCGTATAATAGGTGTTAGTGTACCCGTTGTGTTCAGGCAATTACACTACAAAATTGCGAGGGTTTGAAAATTGTTAGTGCATTAATGACCGTGATTGTACACCTCTTATTGATAAGATTTTAACTACATATAATTTTCATTATTGACTAATTTTGTTGTATTTTTTTTATTATGTATTTCTCAGACATTCGGCGTGATAACAATGCGCGTGGACAAGCTGGAGTGGACGGCGGGCGGCGGCAGCGCGGCGGTGTCGGTGCGCGCGTCGGCCTCCACAGCAGCCGCAGCCAGCAGCGGCGCGGGCGCGGCGCCGCCCAAGCACGCGCCCAACGCGCTCGACCTCGAGGTGCACAACCTGCTCGTGCTCGACAACCATACCTTCGAAGGTACGGGGGGACCTGGGGGGTGATTCCTTAACTACAATTGTGTGTCACTCGTATGAAAATTGTATGACAATAGCAGTTTTGACCTTATCGGCTATTCTGTTACTATTAAAAGACCAATCGTTTTCCAATGACATGCCATTGGTCTGTCATCTACAATGTCATCTGTACATTACAGTAGTACATTACGAGTACGATTTTCATTCAATTTGTGTTTACATTATAGTGTTAACAAAATAACCAATAACGCTTCAATCGTATTGAAGTTGTAATTGTGTCTCATTGTAGTGACAATTGGTTGTTGCTTAAGTTTAAGAAAGTGAATCAGGGCCCTACTAATTGACTGATGTTTAATTTTTTGTCGCTTTGTGATTTTAGAGTGGTTTTTTTATTATACTTGATGGTTATTGATTATATCTCATCCTTGTCTACCTCATTAGTCTAGTTTAGAAACTTTCACAAAGCAGCCCGGCGCTGGAGGTTGGTGATTGATTCACCCGTGCATCGAGTTGTGCAAGTCAATGTAGGTCCTGCGCCTGATCTCTCACCGGTCGTGTCGGATTGCCGTCCCATCGGGTTATGAGAGTGAGGGAACAGGGAGTGCACCTGTGTCTGCACAAATGCTTGTGCACTATAATATGTCCTGCATAGCTGGCTGTCCTTTTATAAGAATAGCCGCCGTGGCCGACAATCGGCTAAGACGCCATCATCAAATTAGCTTTCAAATTCTAATAACATAAAAGAGTGACCCAAAATGTGAAAGTGTGTTACTTTCACATTTTGGGTCACTCTTTTAACGTCGTTGAACGCCAAGTGACCGACACACGATAGATTCTCTATTGTGTCTATGACCTATGCGTTCAACGTGAAAATTCCACAGTATTCAGTCTCGCAATCTAGTAACAAAGGTGCTTCTTATGTCTGATTGTCAAATAAATGTCTGCGATAGTAAACGCACAAAAAAATAGATTACACATATTAATTAAGAATCTCATAAATGACGTACGAATTCGGATTCGAAGTAATTGACAATTACGCATGACAATCATAAAGAAAAAACTTTTTACTAAAAAACAAAACCGACTTCAAAAAAAACACTGAAAGGGATAAAATAAAACTTTTCACATGGCTCTAGAAGTCGGTGTCTGCAGGTCTGTTAACTGTGTTTATTTTGCCATAATGGTATCATCGACGTAAAAAAGCGTAGGAAATTTGAAGAGTTCTCTCAATTTCTCCATAGAATTTTGAATATCGGTCCAGCCATCTTCGAGTAATCGGTTAACATACATAAAAAAAAATACGGTAGAATTGAGAACCTCCTCCTTTTTGGGAAGTCGGTTAATAAACCAATTACTTCCTAGAATAACTTTTAAAAACATAATTGTTCGTTGAACAGTATTACACGCACATCAGCTGATGACGAATGAGTTCGCAATGTCGCTGGTATCGTGCAAGCTGGGCGATGATCCCAACTACTACTACGCCGTCGGCACCGCTATACTTAACCCTGAAGAGTCGGAACCTAAACAGGTAACTATTTGTTATGTAAATATACTTATTTATGCTTTGGCTTATCGTTAACGCTGGCGGAAGCTTCACCAGCGGTTTCACCTGCTTTCCCATTCCATGGGTACTATTTCGTGCACCCGGTTAAAAAGTAGCCTATAGCTTTCTTCGGTAAATGGGCTACCTAACACTGAAAGAATTTTTCAAATTACTAGTTCCTGAGATTAGCGCGTTCAACTAAACAAACTCTTCAACTTTATAATATTAGTATGTATAGATATTTTAGAAGGTTATCGTGGATGAATAACTTATTTCATAAAATTGTCTGCTTTTATAACTACAAACATAGCTTGAAATGGCAGTATGCTGATATTTTTTTTTTGACATTCAATCCTCATTATTTTTTTTATTTGTATATTTTTGTATATTTCTTTCCTTTGTACTATTTTATAATACTACTTCTACTTTTATGTATCACTGTGTACATAAATGGTTAAATAAATAAATAAATGAAAAGCCAGAATTGTAAGTTAATTGTGACAGCATTTCTTTTTGAAACAACCAGCCTGTCCTGAGTGAATTTCTCAGTGAATTATTGTAATAAGTAGCATTACTTATTTGACAAGTATATTGTGTGATACAGGGCAGAATCCTACTGTTCCACTGGTCGGAAGGCAAGCTGGTACAAGTGGCGGAGAAGGAGATCAAGGGAGGCTGTTACACATTAGTCGAGTTCAACGGGAAATTACTTGCCACCATCAACAGTACTGTAAGTATATAAAATTAAAGGGAAAAAATATTCGTCGACAAAGCCTAAAACAGACATTTCTTCACAAGATTGAGTGTTTATTTTATACTAGCTTCTGCCAGCGGTTTCACCCGCGTCCCGTGGGAACTACTCGGCGCACCCGGATAAAAAGTAGCCTATAGCCTTCCTCGATAAATGGGCTATATAACACTGAAAGAATTTTTCAAATCGGACCAGTAGTTCCTCAGATTAGCGCGTTCAAACAAAGAAACTCTTCAGCTTTATAATATTAGTATTGATTTTATTTTTAGTTTCCTAAGGCAGGGTACAGGCCTCTTGTCATACAGAGAAGAAATAAGTGTTAATCAGGTTGCTTGCTCAAGTACCCATGAAGACTAGCAAATATCTACACAAATCGGCAATCACAATCGGCACTAAAGTCTCAGTATTTCATAAATGGTCACCCATCCACAGACTGACCTAGCTCAACTTTCCCGAGCAATAGTTTTTTTAATATTGACAATCATACAATTTTATCTAAAGAAAAATATAATTTTGTTCATTATCCACAGGTACGACTGTTTGAATGGACATCAGAAAAGGAGCTGCGTCTAGAATGCAGTCACTTCAACAACATTGTAGCGTTGTACCTCAAAGTTAAAGGCGACTTCATATTAGTGGGAGACCTTATGAGGTCGCTTTCTCTACTGCAATATAAACAGGTAAAGGAAATACTTTGAATTTACTGCAATAAAGGTGCGGGACGACACAGCTCTAACCTAGCAAAATTTGACTTGGTATATGAATTTGACCCTTAAATCGTATGTCATTTAAAAGATTTTATAACGTCAATATAAAAAGCCAACGGCGAGGTGACAGCGAGCTTGCATCTAGATAATAGAGAAATACAATACAGTGCGAGCCGTGCTGATGCTGTGCCATTCATATGTGCCATGACGTTATAAATTTAAAAATGGCCAAGAATAATAATACCTTGTACTATTATTTTAGTTCTAGGTCCATTTATAAATTCAATCATTCCAGTAAATGGGAGATTTATGGATTTTTGAAAACCTAACAAATGATTAGAATAAAAATGAAACTAACTCCTGGACTACATAACATATCTATCATATTGTATTAAAATTAGGCTCAATACTATGGCCTGGGCGAGGCGACTAATGGCTACCTTTAGAGTGAGTACTGTATTCTATGCATATCTAAGCAGGAAATTATGTTTGCTGTAGATGGAAGGTAGTTTCGAAGAGATAGCGCGTGACTACAGCCCCAACTGGATGACCGCCGTCGAGATACTAGACGACGACACATTCCTGGGGGCTGAGAATAGCTTCAACTTGTTCGTCTGTCAGAAGGACAGGTAAGAAAAATATACTGTATTACTGACCGTTTTTTGGTGCAGTTGACAGTTTTTTTTTTAAAATCAAAATCAAAAAGCATTTATTCAAAGTAGGCTGAAAATCAGCACTTTTTGAAGGTCAAGTTTACAAAAGACAGCCCCAAAAACGCCCGCCCTTCACCACTTCCTATGTGTTTTGGCTGGGAAGAAGAAATGGTGGAACAAACTCCCCAGCAACACAATTCTGTCTGTATGGTTTGAAGAACCAATTGTATACAAATCAATACATGTAGTATACAAAAATTCATGTAGTATAATAAAATATGACGTATTTGACCATGTTGGCTAGCACACACATTCTTACCTTTACTTATTAATGAATACTCAAGCGTCTACAAAAGTGTCAAAAGAATTCTACTGCCTCCATTCGATGAAAAGGTTAAGGTATAGCGCGTGCCCACCTACATGTGCAACGGTTTATTGTAGCCAGAAATTTTCATCAACAATGAAAATGGCTAACTAGGACCGCAGTTCACATCCCAAATTAAAAACAAAAATTATATCAACTACGGGTGAAAGAATATGTAGTCAACAAGACGACCTGGTACCACAAGCAGCACCCGTTCACGAGCATAACGCGAGGATCAGCCATCGCCCCCCTCGCACATTTTTGAGGGAGGGAGGCAACCCGACCATCGACGCTACCGCAAGCAATACCGTCTAAGGGAGCATGACGACTTGCTGCTACACAAAAAGAAAACCGTAAACACTAAGAGATTCAGTCGCTAGTAGACCATTTACAATATTGCACTACAACTCATCGTGAAAAACAGTACAATGAGAGTAATTTGTCAATGACAAAATAAAAATGATGTATATAATAATAAAATGTCACGTATAAAAAAAAAAAAACAATTTGTTCTCAGTCAATACAAATAAGTTGGTCAGCCCTTGTAAACTGACAGCTGCCAACTGCACAAAAGACTCATTCAAAATCCCATCTATGCTAAAAATAATATCGGACTCAGTATTGCACCCTGTGGCAGGCCCATTTGAAACAACTTTCTCAGACGACTGCAACGATGACTGATTTGTTTTTACTGTCTTTTTTCAACATTTTAAGAAAACTTTTGAGCCAGTCACCATAGATATATCAACAAGGCGGATTATATGGATGAAAGTTTCAATGCGCATTCAATCGAACGCTTTAGTATGATCACAGAAGCATGTCTAGTTTGTCTTCAAAAAAATACTTATAGGCTACTTTTATTCCTGCGTGGGAAAAGTTATGCAAGTTTCACGTGCGTCTCAAGGAAACTACTTCCCGCACATGGATAAAAAAGTAGCCTATATTTATTATTACTGTAGTTTAATGAAAATATTATATGCGTGATAGATAAAACAAACATACAAACTTTCGCATTCATGAAGTAGGATCGTCATATTTTTTTTTATATTCCCTTCAGCGCCGCGACGACAGACGAGGAGCGGCAGCAGATGTCGTACATGGGGCAGTTCCACGTGGGCGACATGGTCAACGTCATGCGCGCCGGCTCGCTGGTCGGCCAGCACGCCGACACCGCCGCGCCCGTCGCTAACCCCGTGCTGCTGGCCACCGTCACTGGATCTATTTGTATGTACTTTTTACGGCAGTGTTAAATCTGTACATATAAAAATGAAAGTCCTGACTCATTCACTGACTCATCAACGCAGGGCCCAAACCCGTTCATCCATAAAGTTGAAATTTTGCACAGAGGTTCATCTTAAGACTCTCACGCAAGATAAGAAAGGATTTCCCGAAATTCCCACGGGAACGGGGAAAAATGAGATTTTAAGTTTTACGCGGGCGAAGCTGCTGGCAGAAGCTAGTATTCTATACTATAGTCCAGCTACAAGGAAACGATGGATGGATTGTGTTAGTCGATATGGCCAGAAAAAATGTTACTTGGGAGATGACGACTGAAGATTTTATCGAGAACTGTAATTATTCCTTGATCATCACCTTCATCAGTCTTTTTATCGTTCTACTGCTGGGATCAGGCAGATACAGAGAAATCAGCGATAATCACCACGCTTGCTCAATGCGGGTTTGTGATTTCTTGCCTGACCTGGAACCAACCCTCGCATTCATTCTTGAAGATTGGTGATTTACCCTCTTGGCAACTGCGACTTCTTTTTGATATTATATTATTAGAATAATTACTTATTAAACTATAATTTATATCCCAACCAGGTCTAGTAGTCCAGCTAGCACCGGAGCTATACGAGTTCCTCCACCAGCTCGAGGAGCGGTTAACGCACACGATCAAGTCAGTCGGCAAGATCCCGCACTCCTTCTGGCGCTCCTTCAACACGGACATCAAGACGGAGCCGGCTGAAGGGTTCATTGACGGAGACCTCATTGAAAGCTTCCTCGATCTCAGTAGGGAGATGCAGCAGGAGACCGTGCAGGGCTTACAGGTTGGTTATGGCAAATTCATTTTGATAAAATTATAAATATGGGGGACTTAGATCGATTTCAAAATAGTATTTTTTTCCACACTTGTGTTCGAAAAACTTGATGCAAGTATTACGGCATGTTCAAATAGTTTGATTAAAAAGAAACGGTAAACTGTTGGTTTTGGGAATGTTACCATCACTCGAGCCTATGACTGTCGCAATAAGACCTTCAGTTTTAATCTGTACTAATATTATAAGGCTGAAGTTTTTTGAACTCCCTGATCTCCGGAACTACTGGACAGATTTGAAAGAATATTTCATTGTTAGATAGCCCATTTATCGAAGAAGATAAAAGTAGTCTGTAGTGCTTTTTAAGGTCTGCGAAGAAGTTTCCACGGGAGGAAACCGCTGACAGAAACCAATTAAATAATATATTCTTGAAGAATTTTCTTTTACATAATGTATTTGTTTCAGATCGACGATGGCGGTGGTATGATGCGCGACGCGACGGTGGACGATCTAATCAAGGTGGTAGAAGACCTTACTAGGATACATTAGACTCGGATTATGTTCAACTTCGTATTGCAGATTCATTAAATAATATACTTTATGTACTTCCCAGTCTTTGTTTTATTCAACTGTTTACTCACGATGGTAATATAAAAAACCGGCCAAGTGCGAGTTGGACTCGCGCACGAAGGGTTCCGTACCATTATTCTTAGGGGGCCCCTCTTAATATATTTTTTTACTTTTTAGTATTTGTTGCTATAGCGGCAACGGTAATACATCATTTGTGAAAATTTCAGCTTTCTAGCTATCACGGCTTATGAGATACAGCCCGGAGACAGACAGACAGACAACGTAGTCTTAGTAATAGGGTCCCGTTTTACCCTTTGGGCACGGAACCATAAACTATGAGCTGTTAGTTTTATAAGGATACCGGGACTATGTAAGTAAAAAGAAATATCTGGATGACCAACTTTGAATTTTCACGATTTTATTTTTGAATAACCGGAACACCCAACTTTTCAATTTTTGAATAACCGGAACACCCAACTTTTCATAAAAAATGTTTGAGCTGTAGGTATCCAAGATTCAGATTACACACTCATAAATATAGTAAGACAGGGGTTACACGATCAGCTGGCGTCAGTCAATTCCATCAGTCTGGTCATGAATGATGGGAGACTGATCGTGTAACCGGGTGACTGACGGACTGATGGTCCAAAATGTACAGTGTTTTTTGCCCGTCAGTATTTCGTCAGTCTGTGACTGATGCCAGAATGATCGTGTAACCCCTGTCTAATAGCTTCCACCGTTAGTCACGAGTTCTCAAGGTTTATATCACCATACTACAATAAAATAAAAATACTGCATTTTCATTCCAAGATTTAATCACAGAAAGGCAATACAATCACAGTTATTATGTACCAATAAACTCATATCATAAATATAATGTACCTAATAGCAAAAAACACAGATTCCGAATATACATACATACCAAAATTATTTACAAGCAAGCCTGTACTAACACTCTGAACAACACAAATGAATCCGTTCTCGAATTCCAACCGAAGATTCTTCAGTCCGATGCTGAAATGTGATAAAATATTAACAAAGTTATCTATACTAATATTATAAAGCTGAAGAGTTTGTTAATTTGTTTGAACGCGCTAATCTCAGGAACTACTGGTCCGGTTTGAAAAATTCTTTCAGTGTTAGATAGCCCATTTATCGAGGAAGGTTATAGGCTACATTTTATCCGGGTGCGCGCAGTAGTTTCCCACGGGAAAGCGGGTGAAAGCGCTGGCGGAAGCTAGTACAAAATAAAATCCCTTAATATATTTTTTTTCCTTTTCCATTCAAATTAAAGTACAAACGACAGCAGGTTGACCAACCCGAATCCGTCAAATTTTACCAATCAAATATTAACCTTCCACTATTGTGATAAGGTTGAAAATCTATTGAAGAAACTTGTCAGATTGAGGTAGGTTGATGTGCTGGCGTCTGCACAAACTCCACGGCTTTTGTAAGCATTTGAAATCTTATAGAATGTTATCTTACATGTCTAATATATTATGTGCATTTAAGATTATATTTTCTTAATTCAATTATAAATCGCTCAATTGTATCTTACGGGCTAAGGTATTTTTGGGTGCAGTTTTAACAGCCCCGGATCTAGGGGGGGGCAAGCCGGGGTCCATGCCCCGGGCGGCAAGTTCAGGGGGCGGCCAAATGCATTATTTAGAAACGAATAGACAACTTATAATTTACTTAACTTTGCTACAGAATAAATAAAAAAACTTTCACTCTTATTTTACTATGACCATATCAACTCAACCGAACCCAGGGGCAGCACACGGAAAATGTGACATAATAATCGCGAGGCGCCTACCTAGGCGTATTCCAAAAAGCGCGCCCTTTCACCCGTAGAAACGAAAGATCACGAACACACGGATGCGTGCAAAGTGCGAAGTGTGGTCGCGGATAACTTCGTCGTTTATGAGCCGATTTTGATATATTTTTTTTATATGAAAGGGTCTGCTGCACATTGGGTTCCATTGTCATCAGGTCAGTGTCTGATGGTGGAAACCCTGAAAAATCGAAGGCAACTCTTGAAAATTGTAGGCAAGCATCAGGTGAAAACTTGAAATTTATTTGTATATCGAATGAGTCTATATGACCGTGAAGATTTGGACCTTACCTGATGTTGGAAACGACAAAAGATCAGGGCACATCGGTATATAGCAACTAAGTATTTGGGCTTATTTTTTACACCAAAATAATTTAAGACTGCCATTTCTGATAGCGAAGGCAAAGTGCAGTTTAGGGAACTCCTTAGCGGTTGATAGCAGCTACCTTGTATTTAGCTACATTATGGGTTACGTCTGCCACTATGGATATTAAAAATATTATAGTTTTAGACCCAAAAACTGAAAAGCTTAAAATAAAAATCTTTTTGCAAAAAAATAAAAACCGACTTCACAAAACACTAAACGGGATAAAATAAAACTTTTTACATGCAGTGCCTGCCGTAGCTACGAAGGGGCCCCCGAATCAATACCAGAAAATTACGATCACACTGAACTTTTTAAAGTTACTCTCATTTTACAATAAATAAAGACAGGTTGAAATTCGACTTTTCCAAAAATTTCGCGCTCGCTTCCTGCAAAGGCAACCTACTGTGTATTTATGTTTAGTCCTATCTCAAAATAACAAAAGAGGTCGCGCTTGCTCCGCTCGGGCATCTTGTAACTATTTTCTGCTGTTTTTAATTTCTTTAAACATATAAAAAAACGCTTTTTTTTAATTTGCCAACATCCTCCATCACCCGTCCAAAAAACAATCTTGGTATTACTTGAGGAATAGTTCAAGTTTGGTCGAATCGACCCCTAGTGGACATCTGATAGCTGAAATAGAAAAATAAATATAAGTCGGCGGGGGCGGCACATTTCAGTTTTTGCCCCGCCTAAAAAAAATTGAAGATCCGGGGCTGAGTTTTAAGCCAATATTTTTAGTGACAAAAGTATCAAGAGTGCTTGAATGGTCCTATAGACTGTGATGGCAATGTCGCCCTTATTCCTTTAATTATAAGATTCCTTTTGCAATATATAAGGGATGTAGACGGATGGAACTCCATTTGGTCAGAAAAATGATCCTAGCCTATTTGAGCACCATGGGTTGGTAGTAGTTTGAGCGACAGTAAAATATTTAGATAGGCCGACTTCTTATTAGTCTTATATACGGGAATGATACTAAAATATGTACCTATAACAAATTATTAGACTTGTTTTCCCTCGATTCGATACGTTCAATTTAGTTCATTTCTCTGTTGCTGGGGAGTTTGTTCCACCATTTCTTCTTCCTAGCCAAAATACATAGGAAGTGGTAAAGGGCGGGCGTTTTTGGGGCTGTCTTTTGTAAACTTGACCTTCAAAAAGTGCTGAATTTCAGCCTACTTTGAATAAATGCTTTTTGATTTTGTTCAACCAACCAGAAATCGGCTTTTAAATCGCGTTAAAACCGGGAATTCATTTTTCATTCAATAACGTATAGGATGTATATCGGTACCAATAAAATCCAGCTGTTATTAGGCCTCTAAACAGTTTTTTTTATCTATACGTTTTGAAAGAATCTTCATTTGTTAGCAACACTGAGCGGTATAGCCAGCCACGAAAATTGTTCAACACTTATTTTTCTAAGGCACATTTTATTTATCAAAGCATATTTAGCATAATTTTATTTCGATTGTCATAGGCTCCATTCGAATTTCCGTAATCTATTTATCTGACATCTGAGACAGACATTATTTTTTAACGGAAGTGTTAACAATTTCTCGCGGCAAACTACATCTTACATTTAAAACTTGTCTTTTATTACGATTATTATAAAAGGTTTATAAGGAATAAATTCACTAGTAAAATATACTTATTCTACTGGGAAACGACACTGATACTCAAGGAATAAAATGGAATTATATAAAACAAGAAAATTGTTAATTGAAATAAAAATAACTCCGTAGTTTTCAACCATTATTGTACAGACACACACTCTGACAAATTTCTGCAATGGATTTTCAGCCTTATTGCACATTGACAAATTCGGGTACCGTGACCAAGGTCCACCTATCCGAATCTGCAGCCCCGGATCTTCAATTTTTTTTAGGCGGGGCAAAAACTGAAATGTGCCGCCCCCGCCGACTTATATTTATTTTTCCTTTTATCATCTTAATAATTTCACTATTTCAGCTATCAGATGTCCACTAGGGATCGATTCGACCAAACTTGAGCTATTCCTCGAGTGACTATACCAAGATTGTTTTTTGGACGGGTGATGGAGGATGTTGGCAAATTAAAAAAAAAGCGTTTTTTTTATATGTTTAAAGAAAATAAAAACAGCAGAAAATAGTTACAAGATGCCTGAGCGGAGCAAGCGCGACCTCTTTTGTTATTTTGAGATAGGATTAAACATAAACAAACAGTAGGTTGCAATTGCAGGACGCGAGCGAAGCGAGCGCGATTTTTTTAGTTTAATGACTAAAAAGAAGAACAGGAAGTAACTCTAGGACGCGAGCGAAGCGAGCGCGAAATTTTTGGAAAAGTCGGATTGCAACCTGTCTTTATTTATTGTAAAATGAAAGTAACTTTAAAAAGTTCAGTGTGATCGTAATTTTCTGGTAATGATTCGGGGGCCCCGGGGCGCTGCCCCGGCTAGCCCCTTCATAGCTACGCCACTACATGTTAAAAGTATTATTTTATCCCGTTTCGTGTCCCGTTAGTGTTTTGTGAAGTCGGTTTTTATTTTTTTGCAAAAAGTTTTTTATTTTAAGCTTTTCAGTTTTTGGGTCTAAAACTATAGTATTTTTAATATGCACAGTGGCAGACGTAACCCATAATGTAGCTAAATACAAGGTAGCTGCTATCAACCGTTAAGGAGTTCCCTAAACTGCACTTTGCCTTCGCTATCAGGTCAGAAATGGCAGTCTTAACATATTTCGGTGTAAAAAATAAGCCCAAATACTTA
>NWSH02000329.1:1540850-1559503 GCA_002382865.2 Heliothis virescens | reverse complement strand
TTTGTTTGTTTGGTTGTAATGAATAGGCTCAAAAACTACTGGACCGATTTTAAAAATTCTTTCACCATTCGAAAGCTACATTATCCACGAGTGACATAGGCTATATTTTATCCGGGTACGGGCAGTAACTCCCACGGGATGCGAGTGAAACCGCGGGAAAACGGCTAGTTTGATATAACTTTTATGGGGCTTACGTCAAAATTCTATCTCTAGTAAGCAAATCAAAAGATATGGAGAATTTTGGGAACGGCCGTATCTAGTGCGGTATAGTTCCTGATAATGGGATATCTAGAATATTATTTTGTCACTATTAGTGTACAGATACTTGATTTTCTAACAAAGTCATGCTGTTATTGGGTGAGTTGCATTTAAACCGATATCAGATGAATAATTCTGAATCTTGCATCGTCAGCCATATTTAGCTTAAAACATAGATTAATATTTATTAAACAGTAGTGTTATTCAACCCTTATTTTTGATCACATCGACCTTGACCCTGACCCCATTAAAGGTCAAGGTCGCCTGTCAAATTTGACTTTGAAATGTGTCTGCAGTGTTACGTTTGTGTTGCGTGATTGTCGACTATATACTAGACCATATACATTGGAAATAAAATAAGCAGCATTTTAGTCCGCCAGTAGTTGTGTCATAAAATGTCGTGGTTGCGATATCGCCTGTTTTGGGGTTGCCCTGGTTCTTGAAATTTTTTTGTTTAGTTTGGATGGCTTGTTACTGGGCTACCACTTATCTGTGCTGAAGTTGGGCGATGCAATATTTGCCTTAATTAAAATTGAAAATTAATAAACCACTTTACTTTGAACATACGAGGTTAATTTACTACTGCTTTATTCTGATAGCTAACTTCAAAAATGCAAAACTATTCGGTGCAAACTGTACAAAGTTTCCTCTCCATAGTTTCCTTCTTAATTTTTTGGTCGTAGGCAGCCATTATATTTATGTTAAACAAACCTCTACATTAGTAGGTACTTATTAATAGTCTGATTATGTCACTAAATCAATATTACACGACTGGTAACCTACTATTCCTAATCAGGGGTCAGTAAATACATTGGACCCTTGCGCGAGTATAATTATCTAACTAAAACTTAGTTTTCAATTTAATTATGTTCTGTGTAACTAGCAACATAAGTTTAACGGTTGGGTCAAGCCAATGTCAGGTCTCGTTGATTAGACAGGAAATATGTGCCAATTAATATTTGATTTAAGATAAATATTCCCTAGTCTAGACAATAATAAAAGTTATGGCGTGGTATCGCACGTAACGTTAACAGGCCCCTTAAGTTAAATTTCAAAAATCTTACGTCTTAAAGACGATTAAAAGCGAAATGGATAAACTCAGAAATACAGTCAAGATTACCTAATAAGGTCCCAATATTTTATTCACTACTGCAAACTTTACAGAAATTAAAATTTAACGCCACCTTACTCTAATTTTTTTTCTACTACTTAATAGCATAAGCGGGGCCCTCGTCGGGAACCTATGGTTTGGGTCCAAGACTTATTATTTTTCTAACATACTGGACATATTTATCTCATTCTTCATATGGCTAATGTGTAACATATATTCGACAGCGTTGATCGAGCGCAGCGCCGGCAACGAGGAGCGCGAGGATTCGTCGAGTCACTTCTCGTGGGTGCTGAAGCAGCTCGTGCAGGAGAACATACAGGGCCTGCCGCCCGGCGGCGGCCTCGCTGCCAAGTTAGTACCTTGTTGAAATACTACATACTATAATTTCATAATACTATTGGGTTTAGTGGCCCAACTAATGGAATATTGTCAAGTAATATTCTCTTCTGTTACCAATGTTTTTCATAGTTTTTTATTTATCATCACGCAGTGTTAATATGAAACCCTTTCCAAATTCCAGGCAATCGCTACTGGACAAAATATACAGGGAGTTCTACCCGGACCACCCCGACAGTTCGGAGACGTTCGACTGTCAGACCGAGCTGGCCGACGCCTTCAGCGCGAACTAACGCCGCCCCGAGCGGGACGCGATCGCACGCGCAACGTACCGACACGTACCCACGGCCGGCTAAGACAAACCACTACGGTGAGTTACTTACCAAACCTACCAATATACTAGTGACACTCACTACTAAATTAATCGTAACCTCAACATATCAAACCAAAGCTCATTTCTCAAATTCAATTCAAGTTTGTCAGCGTGGTCACTAAGTGTGCGGTTTCGTCCCAAAATTAGCTGAATCAATACTAGTACAAGTCGAATGGAATTGCAGTTACATTACTTTAGAATTTTGAACGTTGGTAACATTTCGTTTTGTACATAACTGTCTCGAATTGGGTAATGTAGTTGGAATTTTGTTTGATTCGGTAATTTCAGACGATGTTTAGTGCTTCGGCTGCGTCGATGCGTCGGTTCTAATTTCTGATTATTAATACCACGATTGGGTAGAGTGATTTTTGCTATTATGTCTTCAATCGCACATTAAATTGTCTTAAAGAGGGGAAGTTACGTTTATTGGTGTTTTCATACCAGTTGCGGTCTGTAACCACTAATATTATATCAGAAATTAATTAATTTACGATATATGATGATAACATATTCGGTCATTTACATGATAATTCATGAACCGACAACTCTACCCAGCCGAAGCAAATTTCGAATCCAAAAAAATGCATATACTATGTAATACTCTATAGGCTGTGGTATGGCCTTCAGAATAAAGGCTGGAACACACCGCAAACGTGTGCAATGTGCTAAAACTACTTGTAATGTATGTGGGATGTCACACTAAAGCAAAGCAGCGAATTTACAAGTCTTTCCGCACGCTACACCCGCCAGTGTGCTCCGGTTTTATAATGTTTAATATTAAACCTGTTTCGTGCAGCCTCACCACAGTCCCTCATTTGTATCACACGGCACAAAATTTCCTTGTTTCCAACCATGTTATAATGTAACCCTGCCGGATTGAAGTACCCATCCCTTTCGAACCTTTACTTGTATAGCAAAACATTATAATTTTGTCGCGTTACAATTTTATTTTTCGTAGCTTTAGGTATTTTTGTTTCGTGTTAACATTGGCCATTCGTGAATGTCATAATATTAGATGTATAATATTAGATATTCGATTGGATGTTATAGAAAGTCTATGATACTTGTGTGAGCGGTTAAATTCTTTAGTTTTTGTTCCCGCGCTTAACATTTTTGTTAAGGACATTTTATACTAAAGTTTGTTTAGTGTTTACAGATAATAATTCAGTAGAAAAATCTTCTTAATAACAGTGTTAAGCAAGTAATAGCTGATTCAAAATGGCCAGTCGGATTTAGTGTAATCTTATGTTCCGTTTCACATGATAGCCTAAGAAAAATTGGAAAATTGATTTCTCAATACTATTAATAAATATCTAGTTTCCTTTTTGTACATATTTTTTTTCTTTATTACAACATACATAGTCATTATCCAAAACGTCAAAGTAACATATTGATTTAAACAAAAATATAAACTAGCATTATTAATCGGGAATTGGAATATGGGGTAATATTAATTGTTAGTTTTTTATTTCTTAAAAATTATCGTACTTCGTTTCGTGTTACAGAGAAGATGAAATTAGATTTAATCGCTTTTTAAAAGTTACGCGTTATCGAAAGAAGTATTGGGTATGCTTTTAAAAATTTTTGCTTCGTACTTAGATGAAAAAAAAACTAATCTGTTGATACGCGTAGTCTGTGGCCGTACAATATACAAATTAGACCGAATTCCATTTGTCATATAATGTTGTTACCAAATTCTATGTGTACCATTCATTTCTGATTCACCTCTTGTAAATAAAAGAGAATAGAAAAGATACTTTTGTACCTGTTTGTGCGGTTTAGCGTGTAACTAACTAATTGTGAGGAGTTTATCGTGTCACCACTCCTGGAAATGCATATAGCAGCATACCCTACATATAAAAACTCTATTCGAAGTCTTATTCTCAACGTTTTAAGTCTTCCAATAGACTTGCAACTTTATGATTGAATTTTTTTCTTTTTGTGCGGTGTTATTAGCAATATTAGTTTATTTGTATAACTGAACCAAAAACTCATCACATTTTTATGCAAAAGTTCAACTATGGTATATGTATTTCCAGCTGGCGACACAAAATGTAACTAAATAGTTTTTACTGAACAAAAATATTTCAATGGTTTTCAAATGTGACGTAGGAGGCATTGTTTTAGTATATCTTACAATTGAAGTAATAACGACCTATTATATTATAATATTTAAGTTTCTATTTACAAATGGTACTTGACCCTCTGAATCTTAAACACCTGAAACTAGACATTTTGAAGTCGACGCAGTTTAAAGAAGTACATTTGTAAATTCAAACGATTTAATTGAAAATTCAAACCATATCTAAATTAGTTTAATATATTTACGAAATAAAAATACAAAACATGTTTCCTAGATATAATATAATTATCTATTTTATTGGTGGTAGCAAAGCTATTGCGAGTTTATTATTATTTTTATCTCGTGCAAGTCAGCAGAATACGTATTTTCCTACTAATCAGTAGTAAATTGTCAAGGAATTAATTATCGCACTAATATTGAAATTATTCGGGTATACGTACCGTGTTAGGCCGGGACTCCACCAAAGCGGAGACGAGACGAGCGGAGAGGAGATGTTTTTTAAACAACCAATAGAATTGAGTTATTGACACGTCTCCTCTCCGCTCAGCTTCAGTGGAGATCGCTGTGCGGAGATGTGTAATATTTGTATGTCGCGATGGAAGCGGAGATGTGAGCTGTGCGCGGACGACGCGCAGTGGAGACGAGAGATGTGAGCGGCGTGCAGTGAGCGATGTCACCCTCCCCCCTCTCGCCCGCTAGCAACCCGCAGAACCCCGCGCGCGCGCCGGCCGGCACTCAACGCCCCGCACCCGAGCTGAAAAACATCTCTTCTCGCACAGCACACAGCACACCGCACACATCTCCGCTTTGGTGGAGTCCCGCGAGCTGAAAAACATCTCTTCTCGCACAGCACACAGCACACCGCACACATCTCTGCTTTGGTGGAGTCCCGGCCTTATGCTGCCTTGCTGGTGATTCGCTATGACCCCAAAATATGTCAGTTTGTTGCTTCCATCAATCTTATTTTCTATATTTTTACCCGAAATATTTTTATTACCCATTTCAACCCATTGTCGAGGTTCAGTAAGTTCTTTTTTTACTTTTATTACGTCTTTTAAATTGTATGTCAGTTTTGAATGCTAATTTGGAATTGTGCATTTGATTTGAAGCTATTATCACTATACCCATGATACTTTCTTCTCCATATAATACTGTGAATCTTGAATTCGCATTCTTATCCATTATTTTCCACAATTAAACCAAATATTAATATTAGACAGTGGGTTTTGAATTGGAATTTAAAGTCCATTCGGGACGAGTATGTAGGTTGTCTGGTTGTTTTTTTTTTAATTATTTTGCTTTCGGACAAAACTCGACGTCTCACGGTGTGTCTCGGTTATTATCTAGTAGACGCTTGAACAATAAATACCTGTACCTTGACAACATATTTTTTATTTTATTTCTTTTTTTTTAATGTTCTTTTTTTATTTCCCGCTTTTGTAGTCTCGCAGTGTGGCATATCAGGGTGGGTGTAATTAAAAAATCATTTATGGCTGTTTGAATCAGGCTTCTTCAGAAAATATAGTCAAATACTGTAAAATTATCTTTAGTTGTGAGTAATAGAGATCTAAAATATTAAAAAAGAAGCCTGATTGCAGGAAATAACACCTTGGTACTCGCCCTAGTTTTTATTTCGCTATTATAAAACATATTTCCCATAATTATCTGTCACGCGAATTATTTGCCATAGACAATACAAAGCTTAGTTATCTGTGTACAGTCGACTCAAAGTGTAATTGTATGATATTAAAGTTTATAGTGTCGATAAGCGATATTTTTCAAATACATTCTGGACTATCTACACATTCACACATTCGAAGTAGAGTAGTGTTTAGGTTACATGAAAATAAAATATTTATAATGTGTATTTGTGTTTCAAACCGGTATTTAGAACTCACTTACCATAATTATATTTTAGATCAAATTTTACAATACATAAAATTTTAGTCGTTAATCAGATTAAAGTAGCTTTAAGTTCGCAAACGCAGGCAGAAACAAAGTGCAATAAAAGTGTGTTAAAAAGAATTTATTCACGATGAATTTTACAAGTTCTTAACTATGAGTATCTGTCTCATAGGAAAAAGAAAAAAATCTGTGAATTTTGAGCACATGTCTAAAAGTAAGTACAGTAATTAATTATAAGTAAAAATTAAAAATGCAACGAGGGTATGGACCCAGATTTGCTTTCAGTCCCGGTTTAAGGCTGAGGCCAAAACGAGCGTAATTTTGTGAGTTGTGAGTAGCAGAATTTCGGTCGCAGAAAATCTGCTACATTCGGTTTCATACAAAAGTCCTATTTGATTCACACGGCAACGCAAAATGAGTTGTGTTTTTTGTTTGTAACGATTTTCCGCAACCGAAATTCTGCGACTCACGATTAAAAAAATTACGCTCGTTTGGCCTCAGCGTAAGAAATAGCAACTCTAAGGCCACCGGATCTGAACTCATTTCCACATATCTTAGACATCGACTTCGAGTATTGAAGTTTCAAGTCAAATCCGTATTAAACCTAAACTTCATCAAAGCCCAGAGAAGATTTTTAACAACCAATAGAATTTCGTTATTCAATCTTGTTTCCGCCCACTCAGTAGGTACGCCCTCAGCGGAGAAATTCTATAAGTTGTTTAGGCTAGCTAAAGTTGCAGAGTTTGTTTGAACGCACTAATCTCAGGAACTACTGGTCCTATTTGAAAAACTCTTTCAAATCAAAAATTCATCAAAATCGACTCACTGGTTTAGGCGTGAAAGCGTAACAGACAGACAGAGTTACTTTCGCATTTATAATATTAGTACGGATTTCTCAGTTTCTCTGCTCCGGTGAAGTTTAGGCCTCAATTGTAGATCTTATTTCAATTTGGACAATATTTATAACTCGTTGCACTATAAAAACAGACTAGAAATAATACATTAACCATAGTACTGAGTGGTACTAAGGAATTGCAAAGCTGCGGCATGCTGCGAATGGTGCGCCTGTTCTGCTGAGTCGTCGAACACTTCGGGCTTGGCACGCGATACTTGCTTCGCCTTCCAGGCGCGTCTCTCCTCTGCTGCTTTCTATGGTGAGAATCGTGTGTTATACGTACTCTATTAAAACTTACAAGGGAACTTAGAAAAATAAATAAATATATGTCATCTGTATGACAGAAGGTGAGCTATACGAATCTGACAAATTTTAGCATTCGAACATTACAAGTGTATATGCTGGGCTGACTGAATATTCTGGCAACACAGACGGTATAAACAAACTAACCTCTCGTCGTTCCCTGTAGAACTTCATACGGTATTCGGAAGCTTTCCTTCTCAGTTCACGGAATTCCGTGTGCGTTGACTCAAATCTGAAATTTTAGTGGCTATATCAGCACAAACAATATCTAAAAGAGTTTCAGATCATTTTCTAAGTAGACAGATCGTGCCATAGAAAACATATTATTCAAAATTAAAAATATTTCTATGGCACTATCCGTCAGAAAGCTATTTAGAACATGATCTGAAACCTGTGAAACTGTGCGAATGTCTAGTTCTAGTTATTGAGAGGTCTTCTAAATAATTTAGGAAAGAGATATAAGTAGGTAGGCAGTATGCAAATTGGAGCCGTAAGTATCAATCTGGACTACAGTTTGAAAATGGACCTAACTTCATCCAGAAAAATTGTACCCCTGGTATCAACCAACCCGCAAAGAGTACTCTCAGCATAGTATCTCCACACTTACCTGCGCTTGAGCAGTATATGGGCCATGTAGTGAATGGGATTCTTGGGCTGCCTGTTGGCGACCTCATTCAATACTTCCGGCAGGATCATACCGAAGTTATCCCAGAGATACTTCACGGATTCAGCGTCCAGAGACACTGAAATTTACTCGCATACTTATTTTTATTTAATTTGCAGTTACAATGGGTATAGTGTTGGTGTACCTACTCCTTCAAACTTATATTATAACTGAGATATACGATCACAGACGTGCTTTAACAAGTGAGCCATCCATCTCTAAATTAACGCTCTATTATACAAGAGGTTTAGCTATAATGGGAATGCTTATGATTCTAAAAAAATGTAGTAACAAGCTGAACTTACCATCACTCATATCAATCAGGTCCGTATTCTTTGGCAATATAACGACGTCAGTTAGATCCTTGATCTCCAAACGACAGTCCGGGTTGACTCTCTCAGAGTGGCCACAGTCTTGGGTAACCTTCTTGAACAAGCCATTTTCGCCTAACTTGTATTCACTCGTGCATGGTGCACATTGGTGGAATTTCTCGCCATCACGGAGAATGTAACGGCCATTTTCGTCAAAGTAGTAAGGTTCGGTTTCTAAGTTCTGTTTCATGAAATAAAAAGTTATATTGTTACCACTTAAACCTAAGCAAAATTTTGCTGAATTAAAGCAGCAGGAGTATTATGTCCCAAAATCTTAAACAGAAATCAGTTTTGCTGTAAGGAGTCGGAGAATTTCTTGATGAACCAATACCAAGGCTCTTCTAAAATATTTCACTTCTAAAACTAAAGGATTTAAAACTTAAGTATGCAGTATTAAATCTGACCTCAGAAAACTCGCCGTAACAGTTGACGTGGAAGAACTTCAAGCCGAAGTTAGTGATGTAGTTCTGATGGTTGAACTCGTCGCAATAGTACGAGCCAACGCTGTCCGTATACAGGATACGATCAGTTCCTAAGATTTAGAAAGAAAGAAAAATGTATTTCTTAAGCATAACACTCATAACCTTCCAGTTAGTTCTTCTAAGTAGCTTTTCAGTCGTGTTTCAGTTCAGTTTCAGTTTTTTACGTGTGAATGGGTGCGAGAACTATGTGAAAGTTACGTAATAGGTAGGATAGGGAAGATACCACTTACCCCTCACACAGAAGAAAGTAATAAGCGTTTTGGACATCTCCAATTGTTTGGAATGAAGATACGCAATCCTCTCTCTCAAATTCTCACCGATCAGATCGAAGCACACGGTTTTAGCTCCCGGTAATTCCATCTCCCTTTGAAATTAAATGATTGAATTACACGTTTTCTGAGCATGGGTAGTAGGTGCCTAGTCCAAAGACTGGTAAGGGTCGAGATGGAGGTTTTTTGACCAGAATTTAAATATAACAGTATATTTTTTGTTATTGTTAAAATACATCTGCAGAAGGAAGTTTTGTACAGACGAGGGCAGATCAATCCGATTCTGACAAATGTTAATCGAAATCTTAAAAAAACAATAACAGATTGTGTTTGGTGGATGTGCTGGCGTCTGTACCTACTTATGCCTGGAGTAAAAGTGGAGACCAGGGAAACGAAGGATACCTACTATAATAACGGCTAAAAAGGTGAGTAAGGAGGTAGGTATGGTAAGCCTACAAACTCAGAAGGCCGAGAGATGCATTTATGGAGAGATAAATCGTGTAAATTTATAGAATTCTTGCTAAATCAATAAATGCTGTATGAATTGAAACTAGTCTGAAGCGTTCAGTAGTAAGGCTTACATTATAGAATTATATTTCTCTATATCAGCTTCCAGGTGATCAAGTTCGAATCGTATCTTAGTCAAAATGGTAGCGATCTCGTTGAAGTCGATCAATCTCTTGTTCCAATACCGGGTTTCAAGTTCCAATCGAGCAATAGTCTCTTCGTTACCGTATTGTTCTATCTTTTCTCTCAGCACTTCTATACTTCGGGTTACCTGGGTGATATTATTTTACCACATTTGCCAATTAAATTACTTTCACGGCTAGAACTCAGACCTGCCTAAGATAATGAGCTAGTACAAAAGACCAACATACTGCTTTTCATGTTATTTCTATACTAACACAATAAAGGAAATCTACTGGACCGATTTGAAAAGTTATTTCGCTGTTGGAAAGCTATAGGCTTTAATATTCCCTGATATGGGAAGCAGTTATCCCGGGACGCGGCTGAAACTGTGGAAAACTAGTCTATTATAAGGCATAGGACAGTTCCAGCGGGGCCCACTAGAGCCAGAGCCTGCCTGGGCTGCGGGTTGTTCGAAAGAGTTACCGAGGCCCTGCCACACAAAGGGCTCCCGAAGGAACACGGTGGGTTTTAGTTAGAAAAGCCTGACACTCCCTCACGCTGTCACCCACAGCGAGAGGGGTCAAGGCTGATGATTTCCCATCGATAAAAAAAGGCATAGGACAGTTATAAGGTACTAACTTCAGCAGTATCGATCGTCCGCTTCCTGTGTCGCCTGTATATTGCTAAATGCTCCTTATTCATATCATAGAGATGATGTATGAGCGCGTTCATCTTGTTGGTACATTGTTCGTTATATTTGCGCATGTTTGTGTTCATACGGTCGACCGTCTCTTCCAGGCTCACTGCTAGTTCGTAAAGCTAAAAGAATTTGTGATTTTGATAGACTGCGCTTATAGTGTTAACTTAGACTTAGTTGTTGGTAATTGCGTAGTTTCATTAATTTAATTGTGGCGGTTGAGCGAACGTGACCTTTTATGGCCAAATGAGAGCCAGCTAACTACTGTCCTTCAGGAAATATTTGTATTTGCCCAAAGACTTAAAGGATATAGGTACTAAGGACTAGGGATATTTATTTATTTAGTCATCATAATAATTGACAAATAAAAAACGATACTTACTCGGTCAGCTAACATCACCGAAAGGTATGTATGCGCAAAGGTGCACAGGTAATGAACTTTCTTCATAGACTCTTCGAAACATTCTTTTGCGAATTCTTCCAATCTGTCTTGTCTGAACTCCCAAGCGGTTCTTATCGCTCTGAGTTCCTGCAGATATTTGGCCTGCCCATCTATAACTTGTTTGTATTTCGTTCGTTCAACATCGTTATTCAACGGCAGATACTCTTTGAGAAACGCTGCTTGGTTTTGCTGATAAGTAGTAATCGTTTCATCTATCAGTTTGACAAAAAGTTTGTTATCCAACGTATGAGTGTATTTATCTATCCTTTTTATCACGTCATCGATCGTGAATGTGAAGTAGTTCATGAATCCTGTGATGATTTTTTTTATTTCCCCATAGTAAGCGCTAGATTTGACGCCATCTTGGAGTTTGAGGCGTTCTATGAGGCGCACGAAACATTTGAAGATTGGCGTCGGGTTATCACAGAGAAGCAGAGAGGTGCCGTGGAACATCTTCATCCTGACGTTGTAAATAAAGTCCTTGAAATTATGGGTGCTGTTCGACTTGCGGTCGGAATGGTATCGGAAGCCGGCGGTGGATACCGGGGGTTGCTCTCCCAGCTATTTAGAAATAAATTCATTATAAAGTATTCTATAGAAGGTTTTCTAAATAATGTCTAATTGTTATGTCACAGGGTCATCAACCCCAAGCCCTAGTGTTAAAGTTGCATCGCAACCATGTTGTGGTTTCAGGAAGGGGGAATTATAATGGGGATGGTGGCTTAACGTCTAGAAGTGTACTTTCTAGGCACCAGGGTCAAATTTCTAAAACTTATTGAATGCCACTATCACGGAAAGGAGCCCGACTCTCCCACCCCAAGCCCAAATAATGAATTAATACTAAAGACCCGTAGAATTTCGTACGGGTTGCTTTTGAAAATAACTTGTGTTCCTCTGTATGTGGTGTACAAATTAATGAATCATAAAATAGAGAACCTCTTTCTTAGCATCTCGTCTAAACCGCTGTATGAGAGCTTTGTACGAATCTGTTGTTTTTTCTTTAGTGGAGCTGAAACACGCAAACGCTGCCATTTTGTTTAAATTTGCCGGTTTTCGATTTTCTTGTGGCAAACGGCAATGACGTTATTCTATTTTTTATGGTTCTTCCAGCATCCGGTTGTACGAAGACAAAATTTTACTATTTAGTGATTGAAACTTTAACTACATATTTTTTATTACTTAATTGCTAAATATTACATTGATTTAATTATATAAAAGTTAAAAAAAACATCATAAGAAAAAAAACATTTTACTGCAGAAGTGATTTTTGGCATAAATAATCAGGTCACGTGTTTGTGGAAATCTATCGAGAATATCAGTTTTTTGCCACAGGATAAAAAAGAACATCCGGTCTGTTTAAGTTATTTTATAGTCTGTATTACAAATGGGCTCTCGAATAATCTGTCAATAGTTATCAAAATTTTATCAAAACGGGCCTGAAAATATGAATGATAACATGTGTTTCGCGGCTGTTTCACATAACTTACGGTCAAAATAAGATACGTTGACCGTGTCGGTGGACGTGCAAAGATCCATTAATTAATCTTGTGAGAAATTGGGATTTTTACCCATGGTCCTCCGGCTTATTGGTAAGATCATCTTTTAAAAAGTTGGTGTTATTTTCAATCATGTAAGAAATTTGAGGTGTGTGTGGTTAGCCGCATACGTAATATGATGTATCTTTCGATAGCGAGTAGTGAGAACACGTGCCGCTGTGTCATTGTAATTTTCCGAATGGCCCGACTGCGTAAAGTTGAATGAACGTTGTTTACTTCTCAATACATATGCCTGCCTATGCCTACGTACGTGATCACGGTCACAAAGGCTTTGTGCGCGACCGCGGCGCCTTCCACTGCCGAACTTAAATATTCATCTTGTGACCTACATTGATTATGTTTATGTAATCGGATACACGCGGGTGTTGTCGTCTAAATACACGCTTTATTATAAAAAAAAACAACATGGAAATTAACACTCGCGTTCTCTCGTTACAGAAATAACGAGCATGGTGTTATGCTGATATTTTTCAGTACATTGTTTACAATCATTCCAGTAAGAAAATAGTAGAAAAAAAGTGAAAAAAAATGGCAAGATATTTTGAAAATACATCAACATTCAACTTTAGTTGGGATCAAGTTGCTCGAGGATATTGGAAAAGATACCCTAATCCACAGAGGTATGTTATTTTTTCAATATTTATTAGAAAAAAGGCTCAACAAATGAGGTGGTCAAAGGTCAATTTTATAGTGGTTAGGAAGAATTTGTTCATAATATTAATGAACGAAACTATCCATTCTTTTCAACACTGATTTATTATTTAAAGACTAATAAAACCAATGATAAACACTGTACGGGTAACTTAATTTTTATGAAGCAATAAATATTTACACTTTAAGTAGTCCATATAAATAAAATCACAGTCTCATAATGCAGTGTAATAAATAAAATACCAATATAAACAGAAACAGCTTAAAATTAAAAAAAAGTTCTCAAAGCTCTGATCTCATTGATCAATCAACAATCAATATCCTATAATATCATGAAGGCCAAAACTGTTCAGTAACGTCAAGGTAATAGATACATTCAATGCTATTAAATCTTTCAACATTTTTTCTGATTAATTTAATCTACGGGTACTCAGAAGCCAGAATGTCTCACAGCTAGTCTTACTACAGAGTATCAGGTTACCCGGGTTACTGGGTTGAAGGGGTCATATAGACAGTCACTCTATGTAGAACACTAAAACTTGGCCACATTTGGTTGAACTTGAAGCTGTCCCCAATATAGTTGGGAAAAGGCTATGCAGATGATAATTTTAGTTTCAAAACTCTTTAAAAGTCAAAGGAGTTACTTCATTCTTAACCAAGACATGGCTTTTTATTGTTGGTCATTTACTGCAGAATTCAATAAACTATCTATCAGTTGATTTGGTTACTAGGGATAGGAATTTAACATACTTGTATGGAGCTAACATCAAAATTCTATCTCAGGTAAGCAAATCAAAAGATAGATTAGTGGGTATGGCAAATAAATCTACACTAATAGATAGATAGATAGAATATTCTTTATTGTACACCAATAGGATAACATAGACAGAAAAAAACAAACAAATGTGCGTGAGTACAATACTAATATTATAAAGCTGAAGGGTTTGTTTGTTTGGATGCGCTAGTCCGATTTGAAAAATTCTCTCAGTGTTAGATAGCCAATTTTTTGAGGAAGGCTATAAGCTACTTTTAATCCGGGTGCGCCGAGTAGTTCCCACGGGACGTGGGTGAAACCGCTGGTGTATTCTATAATATTGATTGTACTTAGGTTCACATGCAGACAATATGCACATACATACAAGTATACACAATGTGTAGTTAAGAAATCCCATTAGTATTCTTGTTTAGTGTAGTATAATCAGTGTAATAAAATGTACTTTTTTGTCTCCCATATTGCCTCATATAAATGTAATTAAAGGATTCAGGTACAGACGATGGCAAATTGAGTTGCCACAATCTGACAAATTTCTTCAATAGATTTTCAACATTATAACAATAGTGAAAGGTTAATACATATTTGATTGGTAAAATTTGACAGGTTTGGGTAGGTTGACCTGCTGTCGTCTGTACATAGGACGAAGCATCCTTGATATTTTCGAATACAAGTAAAAAATATTGTCATTATTCCCATTCCATAAAATTAAGTAAAGCAATAAAAAATATATTTTCATCATTCTTATTAAGTTTAAAAACAATATAATTAAAATTATATTAAATTGTATCCTAATAGCTTTAGGATGGAAACCAATTAAAAAGACAAAGACTAGTAATTACCAGATTGTGAGAGGTAAAGTAGCTTCAAGTCTTACAAGTGCTACTTAAGTGTTGGTTCATTAATATGTGGGAAATGGCAGATTACCTTGAAAGACAATATGCCATTGGCGATCATTGGCCTAAATACTGTTGATTTTATTGATTATATTATTCTTCAAAAATCACTATCTGTCACTATTACTGACTAATGCATAAAAATCTAATTTTGAGTTATTTAAATAGACAGATATACTTTGTTTCATAATGTGTAGTGAATATTTAATGCGAACTGAATTAGGTCCAAGTTCACCGACACCATAAAAAACAACTCTTCATTATGAATTCATATAAAATTTTCAAAGTAATAGTTGTTTAACGAAAAAAAGATGTTTTAGTAAAAACAAAAGTCCTGCCGCTATATGGTTTAAGTGTCATTCCCAATAGTATGTATTATCAACCTCAATTTTAGTACCCACTTATATGTCCTATTCTTAATCTTTAACATGATATTGTAATTTCAGTACCCACGTCCTGTCTGAAGACACATGGAGCCGGGAAGTGAGAGATGGATGCTTGTACACAAAGCGGGTCCTTACTAAGACCAACAGAGTACCTAAGTGGGGAGAAAGGTGAGTTTAACACATTTGTATTTAAACTTTGATTTTGACCCATGACATCCACACCTGGAATAATTTAAGTTGTATCATGCGGGAATTGAACCCACAATATGCTTGTTGTCTGTTAATCAATTTTTTTATGTGATCATGTTTAATGTAATAATTAATTATTTAGTGGTCCATGACTCGATTCTATCAAAAGTAGGCTATAGCATAAACTATATCAATGATATTGTAAGTATACATGTAGAGGTCAGACACCATGAACCGCGCCTATAGAAATGGGTTCAGTCAGAGTCAGGGAGAGCAGATAAAGAAGTTGTGACTAAAAATTCCGAAAGATATAAAGACACTAACTTCCGCTAGCGGTTTCACCCGCGTCCTACGGCTTTAAGACAAGTATCAGTTAAAAAATTAAAAAAGCAATGCCCATTGTGCATTTCAAGTGCATCAAATTTTTCAATTCCATTGATTAAAGTTTACGATAACTGATTTAAAATTCACCGGAGCATAGACGTGACTAACAGCATGTTGTAAAACAAAATGGATGCACCAGACTTGCCACTTGCACAAAATATAAGATTACAGTCTGCGTTCAAGGTGAAACTAATAAACTCGGACTGTTGATTGTTATTTATCTGTTGCTCGGTGGAACTGTGGGAGCAACCTCGTAGATTAAACAAAATCTTGAAGAATAGTGTTTATGTTTGAACATACAACTTGTATCAAAGCATTACCTGTAATATATGGCAAACATGGAAAGTTTGTACAGGAGAATAGAAACAAAAAAAAAGAGTAATTTTAGCGGCCAGTTTCATAGGTTCCAGATTAAGTTCTATATAGCTATCTGACAGATAGTGCCATAGAATTGATTTTACTTCTCTATGGCATGATCTGCTATCTGCTACCTATCTAGAACTCGTGAAACTAGCCGTAAGATTGTATTTACGTTACTTCTGCCGTAAGAAAATACAGAATTTCCTAGTATTATATTATAACTAGCTTCTGCCAGCGGTGTCACACACGTCCCGTGGAAACTACTCGGCGCACCCGAATAATAAGTAGCCTACAGCCTTCCTCGATAAATGGGCTATCTAACATTGAAAGAATTTTTCAAATCGGACCAGTAGTTCCTGAGATTAGCGCGTTCAAACAAACAAACTCTTCAGCTTTATAATATTAGTTTAGATATTCATGACATAAAATGTCTGCTCTCGTGACAATTTTATTTATCTTTCCAATACTTATTTTAAAGATGACTAATTTCATGACCCAAGTAGGTGTTATACATAAAAATAAGTAAACAAATATCGCAAATGAGCATGATAAGTAATCTTGTCAATCCTACCAAAGTGACGTGTAAAGGCGCGGCCCCACCGCCGTGCATGCTGTGCACGGGCACGCGGCGCATTTTAGCTGCGTGTATTCATTTGTTTGACNAGGCGCGGCCCCACCGCGGTGCATGCTGTGCACGGGCACGCGGCGCATTTTAGCTGCGTGTATTCATTTGTTTGACAACGTGGGTCTACGTTTCCACTGGAATACACGAATATGACACACGACTATGTATAGCGTGGCACGGCGCACGGAGAGGCTACGCTGCGATAAGTGAGCTGTACGTAGTCGACGGTCATATTCGTGTATGGAGTACACCCACGTGGAAACGTAGACCCACGTTGACAGCGTTGAGCTATGTAACCGCCTATTCGAGCAAGCCACGCATGTATCAATGACGTCAATTCGTGCGTAGCCTCTCCGTGGGTTGCAGTGGACACAACCACATACATTTTCTTCCAAAGCGAAGCTTAATACACGTGCGTAGTCTCTCCGTGCACCGCCGTGGGGCCGCGCCTTAATCTAAATACTATACAAAATACCCCACGTACTACTGTAATCGTGAAAAGACAGTATTTTGTTTTGATTTTGTTTTGCGAGTTCATACTTACAAGCATTGCTTTGTTTACGGTAAAAATAGGTATTTTTTATTACTTCGTATTAGCTCATATTGTCGTATTGGACTTTGGAATTTTATGTAGGCAAATAAAGTAATAAACAGCAAAAATTAAGTTTATTTTTTTAGCGACTTCAAAAAACCAGGTTTCCTCTAATTTTGTCTCAATCTGGCATATAAAGAGAAAGTTATTATGTATTCAGGAATTGAAATTTTGAGGAACACACCCAAAAACCACTTGCCTGATCTGGGAATCGTATCCTGGACAGTGGCGTAGTTACGAAGGGGCTAGCTAGGGCCACGGGGCCCCCAAGCTCAGGGGGCCTCTCGAAAAAGGGGGCCCCATTTTTCTATTTGCCCCGGGGCCCGCGGTTACCTAGCTACGCCACTGACCCTGGACTTCATACTCAGTGGTTGCCCAAATGTATAGTTTTTCAGTCTTTTAATTAATGATTTTATGAAGGAAAAATGAGTAACTGGAATCCAAAGTATTTCAAAAATAAGTTTGTTACTCATTTCTAAAATTACTCGCAAAATATTACACCGCTTGGAAGAATGCTCATGCATCTATTTATTTTATTCCAGTCAGGTAAATTGCAAACATGTATGCGATTCTGTAAATACGAACGAATATGGTACAGACGACAGCAGGTCAACGTATACGAATCTGTCAAATTTTACCATTTACATGTTGAAAATCGATTGCAGAAATTTGACAGATTGTGGTAACTGTTATACTGTCGTCTGTACATGTATACTGCATATTATATGCTGAAGAGTTTGTTTGTTTGGAAGCGCTTATCCCAGGAACTACTGGACCGATTTGAAAAATTATTTAATTGTTAGATAGACTATTTATTGAGGCATACTCGTACTATAGGCTACTTTTTATCTGGGTGCGCAAAGAAGTTCCCACGGGACAAGGGAGACCATTGATAGAAAGTAGTGTATTGTTACGCGCTACGGGTTCGGATAAATTATACACACACGATTTTTACACTAACGACACTTTATTTAACTAATTAATCGCTAATTACAATCACAGTAATCACTTTGCACAATTACACTCACTAATCACTTCGTAATCACTGGTAGAAAAGCTCACGATATCACTTCACTACTTGTTCACTGTTTAGCTCTCAAACTAGAACTGACTCGCGGCGCTGCCCGCCCTCTATTTATATCGCAAGCATAGATGTCTAGAACCTTCTAAGGACTAGGTAGTAGGAGTAGATCGGTAAGGTTCTAGAACCTTCCAGTAAGTACCCGNCTTTACACAATTACAATCCGTAATCACTGGTAGAAAAGCTCACGATATCACTTCACTACTTGTTCACTGTTTAGCTCTCAAACTAGAACTGACTCGCGGCGCTGCCCGCCCTCTATTTATATCGCAAGCATAGATGTCTAGAACCTTCTAAGGACTAGGTAGTAGGAGTAGATCGGTAAGGTTCTAGAACCTTCCA
>NWSH02000329.1:1500815-1540750 GCA_002382865.2 Heliothis virescens | reverse complement strand
ACTGGCTTATGATACGAAGTTGGTGAAATTGATACAATACCGGCAAAAATAAACTTATCCAAAGAGTGTTAAACACGAATTAATATTACACAGTAGACCNGACTTGAATAGTTTACATGAAGTAGAGTAATTACACATAATAACGAACTGGCTTATGATACGAAGTTGGTGAAATTGATACAATACCGGCAAAAATAAACTTATCCAAAGAGTGTTAAACACGAATTAATATTACACAGTAGACCCATCGTTATCGTACTAATTATTAATTTAACAATTCGTTGGCACTGTTAAATTAATAATAATTTGACAATCACACCTATGATACGAAATATTTTTGACATCAATCGATATCGACATCGACATTTAAAATTTGAATAATATTTAAAGAGGTACATCTCTTATCTCTAGTCAAAGGCACCGCCGACTATTGTATTTTAAATTTATTTGGGTTCATGACCTTATGAAGTTATTACCCGGAAGACGATGACCCTTGAACCGTATTGCCATATGATTTTCGTCATTTTATGAAATATTATTACGTTTTTTTGAGGGGTAATTCTTTTTTACTCGTATGCAGCTGAGAAAATTTTTATGGAATCTCATGTAGGTACCTAATAATTCCTTCACTGGTCAGACGGGGTTTTTAGAACAGCCTGTATATATGATGTTATACATATACAGTTTATTTTGGTATACAATCTATCACTTCAAAAGCTCATCTTCCTTCTCAATTTACCAGCTAAACTTATGTCAATGTCTTATAGGTAGTCAGTCAATGCCATAATGTGATTGTGTGCAACCTTCAATGTGACCTCTAAATATCTAACTACAGTGCATGTACAGGAAATAAACACCTCTTTAATGTTTTGTTGTTTATCGAAAACTGTCGAATCATTGCGGCAAACAATTATTGTGAATTTTCTATTTTTTTTTTGTTTACAAACATGAAAAATATTACTATTCTAGGGACCAAAATAGGCATGACGACAGGGTAAAAAATAAGCAAATCCATTTAGTCCGTAATTTAGATTATCGCAAAATATTGGACACGTATTTTTTGTTTTTAAAAATCTATCAATAATAACAAAGATAATGAGTATCAAAGTTCAGGAGTCCCCACTCCTCTCCTCCTCCTGACGTCACGCCTATGTCAAAATTGTACGTAGGCGTGACGTCACGCGCAATTTCAGTGGTCTATAACTACGTGATTATTTGTTTAGATGAAAAACGAAAAAATACGTATGCAATATTTTTTTATAATCTAAAAGACGGACTAATTAATTTTTTTAGTCGTCTTGCCTGTTGTCGGCTGGTGTACGGTTCAAAATAAAGCATTCAGATTTACATTATGTCGGTAAAAATGCCTGTTCTTGTCTAGATAAATTGAACATTAAAAAAACATACATATCATGTTTTATTTCTCAAAACTTGACGTCATATTGTTTGTAAACAAGAATCTAGGAAACTACTAGACCCATACTAATATAGCGTTCAATTCATACATATTTATATACGGAACGTTAATATGTTAATACCCATAGTACTTTATTCAACTATCAATCTTAATTACTCCTTAATTAAGTTGATAATACCCTGACTTAATAACCAAAGGGAAGTGCAAACGAAATTGAACCCTATGTCATTGTATTAACTATTCGAATACTTAGAAGAAAGTTGATTAAAAACTAAGTCGATAAGGAGAAAGTAGTTTATAATCAGTTAATATTATGTGACGACTTATATAAGTCTTTATCAGTAGATAATGATGTTATGCTGTAAGTTCATAGTTGGGTATGTTGTTTATGTTAAGTTAACTTATCTCTTTGTACATAAAGGAGATAAGATTATATATAGATACTGGTATTTATGTATTTTAAGATTACCCGAGAATACAAAAAAGTGATACCTGTAAGAAAAATTTTCTTTGTTTTGTATAACACAAAACAGCAAATTCAAAAGCAATTGAAAGCAAGGTTTGTTGTGTCCATATTTGTAATGGTTTTTAGGGTTCCGTACCCAAAGGGTAAAACGGGACCCTATTACTATACTAAGACTTCGTTGTCTGTCTGTCTCCACGCTGTATCTCATTAACCGTGATGGCTAAAAAGCTGAAATTTTCACAAATGATGTATTTTCGTAGCCGCTATAACGACAAATACTAAAAATTAAATATTAAGGGGGATCCCCATACAATAAACGTTCATTTTTCATATATAATGGTACGGAACCCTTCATGCGCGAGTCCAACTCGCACTTGGCCGGTTTTTAGTAGAAAGGGTTATGTAGGTAGCCATTTAACTGCCTTACGCCATTATGAGCCTGAAACAATGGATGTTTAGCTGTTCCTGAGATCAGCGCGTTGAAGCAAACAAACGAATCAGTTTTATAATATTAGTATACATAGATTAACAAAAACAATATTCTGTTGTTACAGATTTTTTAACGCGAAATCAGTGAAGATCATCGAAGAAAGCATCGTGGATCCAGAGAAGAAAATATTCGTCACCTACACAAGGAACTTAGGATATACTAAAGTTATGGTAAGACTTCTATGTTCCATTCTTATTGTTCCTTCAATTTCCAGTCAGAGGCTCAACGACAGGCTTTTTGATAAAAAAAAAACAAACCTTTTTGTAAGGGTCACACTGGTAAAAGGAGCTGTCTTCAGTATTTTGACGTAGAGTTGCTGATTTTTTTGCAATATTAAATTAACCTTTAGAAAAAAGTTCGACACAAATAGTTGTTACAGTCGAAAACGCCCAATGCGGGACAGAGACTTCCCCCAAGCTGGGAATATTTGCCTATACTCATCGCGATGTTGGAACGATATAAATGTAACTGCGTGATCAGATTTGACTTTTTGAGTTCGATGTTTACTCAAAAATGTGTCACTCAATAAATAAATTATTTATTGTTACAAGTTATTAATATTCGGTGGTTACCTATTTTTTATATTTTTAAATGTATTTATATTCTTGTTTTTTTATAATTATATTTATTTATTTTTTAAATATGTTGAAAAATAAATAAAAGTCCTACTAAAAATAATTTATTTCTTTCTTTCTTCCGTCAGAGCGTAGTAGAGCGCGTGGAATACCGCGCGGCGGGCCCGGGACAGACGGTGGCGTGCCGCTCCGCGTGGATCGACTCGCAAGTGTTCGGCTTCTCGCGCGCCATCCGCGCGTTCGGCGTCGATAGGTTTAAGAAGAACTGTAATCAGATGGTAAGTCATATTGGGAATTTTTTAACGGTACTTGTGCGTGTCTCGATAAAGGGGTGTAGAAGAAACATGGAAGGGTTTAGGTCAGTGTAAGTAAAGCTTCTCCGCGTTCCTTTGGACGATATCCACTGACCTCTACTAATACCACTGGACAGGCTGTTCCAAGCGTTTGACAGCAATTTTTTGTGTCGCTTTGAAGCGCCATTAGCGAATGTCCAGCGAACTAATTTTGACGTATAATTTATATAGGCCAATAAGGGGCCACTGTTTTAGTACTACAGACACTCGCTACGTCTGACAGCGCCAAAATGACGATTATCAAATAGGCCCAAAAAAACCTTGACAGCACCAGTGGTATTAGTAGAGGTCAGTGACGATATCCGATAAGTACCCAAAGAAATGGCGAGGCATTTTTTCTTCCAGATTAAGTTTAACGCGGAAGCTGCTTAATTTAGGAGTTTTTAGAGTTACCAACATTTGAATACACCATACCAATATAAAGATGGAGAAAATTATGGAGAAGCTTATTTCTAATAGTCAAGATGTAAACAAAACCCGTAACAGTTAGAGTACTATACTTCGTAAATATTCTCTGTGCATTACAGGATTCTCAGGCTTGGCATTTTTATCTAAAGTTGATTCAAGAATTAGGTGTGACGCTTCTACAAACATTATATCAGAAAAAAAATAATAGCATATCTTTTACATTTATCTGTCACTGAACTCCTCAATACGACAACTACTCCACCCAAAGTCAGAAAGTCCTAAAACTTAACAATGATTTCCAGGTAAGCGGCTTCAACCACGTCCTCCACAGCATGTTCCCTCGCCAGGTGCCATCGCAGCACACCATGACGCACACGCTGAAGGAGATGCGGGAGGCGGCCGCCGCCGCCACCGACCGCGCCAAGGCCAACGTGCTGTCCAGTGTCAACAGGACATAACCAGACGCCGACTGACCTAGGACTTAAGTGGATGCAGTCAGAGGTTACTGACAAAATGGAGTGCTTACGTTTGTAGCTGGAAAATTGGTGGTTTTTGAAGGTGGTGAGGAATTGTTGCCTTTTTTTGCTGTTGTACGGCTGTTGGGGTGGAATAAAAGTGTACTTTATGAATAGTAATGGGACTTGTAATCTTGCTCGGTGGCTAAATTTGACAGATTCGAAAATGTATATTTATGCATCGTAGGTATCGGAGATAATTTGTTATTGCACAGTAGCACGGAAAAGGCCCACTCTTGCACGGTTTCGTTGCACAGTTGCATGCTTTCCAGTATGAGGATTGCATCAGTTATATTATCATTTTCAAAAATGCAACATTTTCCACTCACGAGCACTCCATGTTTGAATAATCTGTGGCAAAGTGATGTGTAATAAAGGAAAGTACAATAAGATTCCCATTGTGAAGGACTGCTGTAGAAGTTAGTAGCCAAGTGAAGATTGTTTTATGATGAAAAGGTTCTAATCTACATGTCTTTTTAAATTAAGCACCAACTTGTTGAGAATAAGACTTTCCATGGACTCCCTTTTCGATAAATGTCTCTAAACCAGCATCTAAATCATAGACAAATATTTGGTCATGCAAACTTTTTATTGCAAGTCATTCTAACCATAGACTTTTGGATTGAAACTTTATGCTTCAAAATTGTTATATAATCTCTTTTATCGAAAAGGCGTCCATATCGTTTATTTCATAGCACAACCAACTGTATTAATTTGCAATGTCACTGCCATTTTCTTCATTTACGTGCACACGACGCTACTCGTACCTTCGCCACATTCCAGCCGTGTGGTACATTGTTGTATATGAGTATATTTATGTTAGAACATGCTTCTGGCATCGCGAAAAGAGAAAGGTTTAGACAATATTTCTATTTATCAAATATATATGTATTATGGCAGTATTTTTTTTGGGTAGGCTATTTCAGCATTATTTAAATGTTAACATGGTGGGTAACTCTGGCACGTACAAATTGTCTTCATCGGCTCCTGTCTGTGGCAATGCTCACAACATCATAGAACTTGTTGCTTTCATGCCCTTGAGCTGGTCAGACCTGACTTGACCTGACCTGAGAGGCCTCTGGATCGTGCCAGACTTACTCACCACGACCACGTTCTTCAGACATGAAGGACCCACTTGAGAAAGATATTTTTACTGAACTGAGATACACAGAATACACACACTGAAAAACACTTCAGTTTCTTTTGAAGGTAATAATAAAAATACCTTCTATTGTGTATCAACATACATTCAGCGAAATATACCTTTATAATAGGCCTTTCTCTTGAAGCGATGCATTTTGACTGACTTAATATATGATTTGGAAAGTGTAAGGTTAGCGATTTTGCGAGCTGCATCTATTTTTCAAATGGGGATTTATTATTTTTGAAATATCGTTCGTATAGTTCAATGCTGGACAGAGAACTCGTGAAGGATACGAAGTAAAAATAATTTTAATCATCAGTATTTAAGTAAGGCTAAATTTATTTATTTATTAAACACATTTCAAGAACCTGTCAATTGACTAGGTTTACTTTTTATTTAGAATTCTAAAAAGAAAAGGGTTCTTAATTCGGTTTCAAATGAAGTCAAAAATATTATTCAGAATATCGACTAATTGGAACGATGTTTGTGCCAGTTTAAAACTGATTTTAGGTGCTACAAATGGGCGTTATAATATCGAACCTTATTTCCTTTACATAAGGTAGAAATTTAAGTGAAATAATATGGTCACACGTAAGAGCTAACATATGAATATTTTTTTCCACAATTAGCTCGAAGTAGGCGCGACTGATAACGTTGAAACAATGGTATTTAAGTGGATTTACAATTTCTTAAAGAAATTATCCACTAAGTAAATGGCTTGGGCTAAAGAAATGTTTTCTCGTCTTCCATAATCACGAAAAGCTTTATTCATTTGCCTAGCCTTTTNTGTGATAAGGTTGAAAATCCATTGCAGAAATTTGACAGATTGTGGTAACTTGATGTGCTGTTGTCTGTACAAGATAAAATTCTAGATAGCTAACTGACAGAGCCTTACATCATCTGCCTAGCCTTTTCCCAACTATTTTTGGGGTCGGCTTCCAGTCTAACCGGATGCAGCTGAGAACCAGTGTTTTTACATGGGGCGACTGCCTGTCTGACCTCTACAACCCAGTTACCTGGGCAACCTGGCACCCCTTGGTAAGACTGGTTGGCAGACTTTCTCTTCTGACTACCCGTAACAACTACCAAAGATTGTTTAAAAAGAGAAGCTTCATTGTTGAAGTTAAAATTTAAATAGGCAGCTCCATCTCGCTAACTAGAAAATTGGTTTGATTACTATGTAAACATTTATTTATTATCGTCTTGTATATTTGTTGAAATTCTAAAGTTATTTATTTATTCTATGCCTTCCATCTGCTTTATGAAAGTGTGGTGTGCTTAGAAGATCGTAAAAATAATGTTATCTTTATAAATATCACGAAGGCGGATAAAAATAAAATATGAATGTTATCGAAAAGAGGTTTTATCTTTTCTCTATGCTGTATAATTACTACCAGATGATTCCAAATGGTTTATTTATATCTGTACATACAAAGTTTTTAAATGTATGTAAAAACGCATAACACAGTTTTATTAGTGTGTTTCCAATGCGGAGTATTATTATCTGATGTAAATTAACCATATTTTAATGTGACCAGAAAAAAGATCTTTAATTACAAAAAAAAAACCTTGCCATAAAATAAAAATCATAAAAAGGAAACATATTGATTTTAAGATATATTTTTTATTATACTCAGACAATATGTTTTAGTCTAGTCTTTGGGAAATCATAGTTTACTTTATGTCTCTACCTATTGCATTTAGGTGTCTAGTAACTAGTAATAATTTTAGTAACTATGATTAATTATTAATTGTTGAACCACTTGCAGTTCTGAAATTCTTATTGAAAGTATTTTCAAATGATAATTGGAAATGTAAAAATGCAAGTCGATTACAAAATGTCTATGTCATTGTTACTTATTTAAATCAACTACATAAATAATATTTGATTATTTAAAATGTCTAAATATTATTTATGGTAAAGTTAGATTTGGTATAAAGTAAAAGTTAGTATCAAAAGATGTATTATGTAACAGAGGAATTATACTCTATACGTAAATTCGTCTATTGTGGGAGGTTAACGGCCAGTTTCACAGCTTCCAGATAAAGTTCTAAGTAGCTATCTGATAGATAGATATTCTGTCAGATAGCTATCTAGAACTCTATCTGGTACCTGTGAAATCGGCCGTAAAAGTTGTTAACTTGACATCTAAGTTATTTTAGGAGGATATACTAAACACATGTTATCATAACAAAAATTTGGAAACATTCGAGCAGATCCATAGTATAAAATTAGTATTAGTTACCATAATCAATGATAAGATAATAAATGAGTCTATTCAATTTGATGGTTTTATTTTCCTAACTTGTGGTCCACCTATGCTGTGTCTGAGATATGTACCTGAACCTTCTTCAAGAACGATTATCTATTAGTGAAAACTGCATTAAAGTCTGTGTACTTGTTTTGGAGTTTCGAAATCTATACTAATATTATAAAGCTGAAGAGGTTGTTTGTTTGAACGCGCAAATTTCTGGAACTACTGGTCCGATTTGAAAAACGCTTTCAGTGTTAGATAGCCCATTTATCGAGAAAGGCTTTAGGGTCATGGCACATTGTACCGGCACCGCTCCAACCCGGTAAATAACGTGTCATTTTATCAACATTAAATTGTATGACGTTTGATATATTTCATAACAACGTGAGTTGTTATGTTAGATAGGAAACCACGCGCTGACAGCCCGCCGTTGGCTTTTTTATTTTGACGTTATGAAATACATCATACGTCATACGATTTAATGTTCAAATTTAAATGACACGTTATTTGCCGGGTTGGAGCGGTGCCGGTACAATGTGCCGTGAGCCTTAGGCTACTTTTTATCCGGGTGCGCGCAGTAGTTCCCACGGGAAAGCGGGTGAAACCGCTGGCGGAAGCTAGTTTTAAATAATACACTAAGATCAGTCTAAATTTTGTAATAGAAACAACAGTCCTTAAAAACAACTTGTATGTACAACTAATACAACTATTTGACTACACTATACATTCTGTTTAGGTTTTTTCACCACAAAAAATCTCATTTTATTTTGATGGCGGCTCGTAATCTAGCACTACGGCTTTTTGGATTTCTCTCCACTTCTTCATCGCTGGGAACTTCTACGTGCTTATTGACGGCTTGCCAAGGAGTATCAAGGAACATATTGATTGTTTCTTGATCTTGGACTAAAGTTGGGCTCAAATACTTCAGCGGTACAGGATTTGCGACTTCATTGATCAAATTCCCTGCTATATGACGTTTGACTATCGTATCTTCTAATGAATGGAAGCAGATTGTGACCAATTTCCCATTGAGTTTCAAGAAGTATTTAGCTAAAACCATTCCATAGTTGATTTCGTTCAATTCATTGTTAACGAAGATACGTAATGCTTGGAATACTTTAGTAGCATTTGACTGTGGTCTCTGCAGTTTATCTAATCGTTTCTCGTCTGGGCAACAAGAGTTGACAAGGTCAACTAATTCTTCTGTTGTTTCAATATTCTTGATCATGTATCTAGCTTGAATGATTGTCTGTGCTATTTTTGCAGCTTTTTTCTCTTCCCCATATATTTTGAATATCTTGTAAAGTTCATGCTCATTGGCTGTGGCTAACACTTCTCTGGCAGTTATTTGATTAGGGTCTCTGCCAGCGTCCATTCTCATATCCAAGTACCCATTTTTGCTGATCGAAAATCCCCTTTCTCCCACATCTAACTGCATTGATGAGCATCCAAAGTCAAAGAGCATTCCGTCTATTGAGGACTGTTTTATTTCTTTAGCTTTCAATAGTTCGGGGAGTTCACTAAACCTACCTAACAATGGTGTTACTCTGTTTGGGTATTCTTCAGCTAACTTCTTAGCTTTTTCATAAGCCACTGGATCCCTGTCTAAAGTAATTAGTTTACAATCGGCAGATTCTAGAATTTTCTTGGAGTGTCCTCCTGCTCCAAATGTCATATCAATGTAAAGCTCATTGTCTTGAGGATTTAAATGTTTTATTGACTCATTTAACATAACAGGCGTATGATCTCTGTACCGTACATGTTCTGTGCACAATTTGCGGGCGAATACGGCCCTGTGGAATCGTTGAATTTTCCTTACAATCATTGTTTGTCCCTCCCAAAGACTTTGCTAAAGAAACCTTTGTTTTCCTCCTTCAGATACTCAAGAACTTCGTTAGAGAGGATGAGGTTGCACTCTTCAGTACTTAGGCCAGTTGCTGTACTGCTGTGTGTCCGCTTGTACTTATTCTTGTAATAGTTATCAGCTATTTTGTTTAGTGAGACGTATTGTCGGTTGCACAGCTCAGAATCCAAGTTCTGCCGTTCTGATGACTCAAACGCAGCCTTAACTTTATCTCTTATGAATTTTCCGAGGTCCCTGTAATGTTATATTAGTGTAATTAATTATAGTATGCGAAGAGGACAAAAATATTATGTCATAACCTCACTTTTTCTTACCTATCGCCTTTTGTATTATCAACGGGCCATTTAGCTATGAGTCTGGTGAATTTCTTGTACTGAGTAGTCATAGCTATATCTCCACTATTTCATTCTATTATTCAGCGCTTCTATGGATATTTAAAGTATTTTTATCCAAATACCAAATCCTATAAGCTGTGAAGTACAAATCTGACGTCTATCAATGTCATGTCATGCCATAATGAAAACTGTCAATGTTTACGAAAGCAGATTCTTCGTTCCGAATTTATGATAAAAATTAAAACATCTTTCCGAACAGAGAAAATGTCTACACAAGCAAATAAGCACAAATTACAAGTTCACAAAAAGTAGGAATATTCACGGGTTTCACATATAATGCGATGTAAAACGACGTATAATAGGCATGACGACAGGGTAAAAAATAAACAAATCCACTTAGTCCATAATTTAGATTATTACAAAATATTGGAGACGTATTTTTTGTTTTTAAAATACTATGAAAAATAACAAAGATAATGAGTGTTAAAGTTCAGGAGTGGGGGGTCTTGACTATGCAAGAATCGTACAAAGGCGTGACGTCACGCGCAATTTCAACGGTCTGTAGCTTCGTAATTATTTGTGTAGATGAAAAACGAAAAAATACGTAACTATGCAATATTTTTTTACAATCTGAAAGACGGACAAATTAGATTTTTTTAATTATAATTAGTTGTCATGCCTATTGGACGCTTTAAGCATCTATAATAAGTCACCAGATACTGGGCACTGGGGCTTCGATTCCCTAATCGTGTCGAATCGGTTTTGTGCATTATAAGAAACTTTCTCAAAGCAGCCTGGAGGCTGGAAGTTGGTAAGGTAAAGTCACCAATGATGGACAGTATAAGCGAGATTTTTAGAGATTTGCTTTGTAACTCCTTCATTTTTCAATATATATTCTTAAGCATTTAAAGGTAAATAAAAAGCTCTTTTCTCAATCAGTATTCAGCGTTTAATTTTAGTTTAATACTCAGTACAATAAAATATTGTAAATAAACTACACTCCTACTTAGACACCAATAATGGACAGATAAAATCCAGTATTGGACCCCCAATCATGGACATACATCTAATTATGAACAGCCATCAATGGACAGTAATAATCCGGTGGAAATCAAGACAATACTCAAAAATCAAACATCTTTGCCACGTACCTATTAATAAAAAAACCGGCCAAGTGCGAGTTGGACTCGCGCACGAAGTGTTCCATACCATTATCTATGAAAAATGAACGTATCTATTTATCTACAACTAGCCAAAATACAAATATTTTTCGGCAACATTAATAACTTTGTTTTTCGTACAAATATGTATATGAATAACAAAGTTATAATTTGTGGTTTTACACGTTTATTGTATGAAAAATTATAAAAATATATTAAAGGGGGTCCCCCTTTAATATAATTTTTAGTAAGCATTTGTTGTTATAGCGGCAACGGAAATACATAATTTGGGAAAATTTCAGCTTTTTAGCTATTACGGTTTATGAAATACAGCCTGAAGACAGACAGACAACGGAGGGTTAATAATAGGGTCCTGTTTTACCCTTTGGGTTCGGAAACCAAAAAAAAAAAATTACTATTATTAAAAAATATTCCATTTCACGAGTACCCTTTCTTCTACATAAGTAAGTACCGTAGCTGGACCTAGATTACAATCAATTGGACTTTTCCCGGTAATTTTATTATGTAAGCTGGGGAGTTTGTTGCGCCGCTTCTTCTTCCCAGCAAAAACACAGAGGAATTGGTGAAGGGCGGGCGTTTTTGCGGCTATCTCATGTAATTTTGACATTCGAAAAGTGCTGTTTTCAGCCTACTTTGAATAAATGCTTTTGATTTTGATTTTCGTAATTTTATCCTTGGGACTCCGGCAACAGATATTTTCTCTCCTTTTCTTACTTCTTCTTATTTGTTCTTTTCTGTAGTCTTTTCCAGGTGCCATGTCTGGTTTGAAAAAAGGAGTTGTTTGTATTAGAAATATGTCGAACCTATTACAGACACCCAGTCATGGACAGAATGTCCATTATTGGATAGACAAATAATTTATTTTGGATTTCTAGAGAGAAATGAAGATACAGTAATACAGACGTATGATACATGAAAACTAATAAAAATTAGGAAGTTCCCTTTATGGACACTCTGTCCATGATTGGGTGTATGTGCTTGAATAATATCCAGTTATGAACACCGGCAATTTAAAGGTTTAAATCACAATAACATTTTGTGTAATATTATAAAATAAATGTATTATTTATTGATAAATCAAAAAATAATAAAAATTGCAACAACGACGATGCACCTGACACATAATAAGATGATAACTGTACTTACTTGCATCACGATTCTTCTAACGAATTACGATTCCCGGCACCAACTGCCGCCGCGCAACAAAAAACCTTATATTGCCGCCATCAAAATGGATGTCGGCTGTCCAAAACAGTTGGCTTTACAACTAAAATGTTGGCTTAACAGACCGCAGTTGTCATTTGAAAAATAATACTGCGCGTTTGCTTAATTTTGAAGGTAAATCCAAAAAATGTCCATGACGGGTCCGCGTCCAACATAGGTGCCTTTACCTTAGTTGGTACACCTGTGCATCGTAAGATACGTAGGTAGACATCGGTCCTTCCTGCGTCTGTTCTCCGTCCGCTCGTGCCGGATTGCCTCCCCGTCGGGCTACGAAAGTAAAGGACTGCGAGTGCATCTGTGTCTGCACAAATGCTTGTGCATGATAATATGTCCTACGCTGCTGCCTGATCTTCTTAAATGAGAGCTGCCATCGCCGACAACGATCCTGGTCGCCAATATTATTATAGAAAAAAATAATACGGGGACCAGGTGCAACAAAATTTCAATAGTCGTTTGAGAAACAAGAATTCTTTTCATTATGATTATTACCTACGTGCGAATTGAGTGAGAAAACCGTACTCACGCTATACTTACTGGTCAACAGAAAATAATTGGGAATTTGGGAAGACAGCTGCGTACTGGATAGTCAGACGAGGCATAGAATACTGAAACTATGTTATAGTTAGGAAGCCAGGACCTAAAGCAAAATCCAAAAATGAGGATTACAATTGAGTTTTCCAACTCTAAACCTACTACTCCTCATAAGCGCTATTTGGGAAACTATGATTTTTTTATAGTCAGTCACGATTATTTTCTTTCCGTACATACTTACTCATGTTTTAGTAACTATTTTTGATAATAAGAAATTATAGTGTCCTGTCCATTATCTAAACAAATTTTGTGAACTACGATAGTAGCAGTTATCTACTCCGTCAGCAGAGCGATCGAATTCAGTTTGGTTCAAACTCGTGATTTATGCCATGTATTTCGGGACCAAACGCCAGAGCCGAGAGTTGCATTTTTAACGTCTTTAAAATAACACTAACGATCTATTAAAACTAAGTGAGTTATGAGCTATTAATCCTATTGTATTTTTGTACTATATTAAACCCAGCTCGGGTTTAATTTTTATTGTTCGTTAAGAACTTGGTATGAGGAAGAAATAAAATGAAACTGGAATTGAGTTGTAGAAAATGGTTTGTTTTCTTTATTTTCATTTTCTTTGAAGTTTGTAAGTATTTGGGTTTAATTGGGATATGTGTTAACATGGTTCTTGACTATAGATTGCTATATTTTAGTAATAGGTAGGATTGGTGCTGTATTTAACTTTTCTTCATATATTGTCACGAAATTATGTCTATAAATTATACTTAATTGCGTATTTCGGCGTATCAACTCTATGCTACAATGCATGGGGCATCTATTAGGTACTTACTTAAGTTATGTAAAATTCTATGCCTAAGAGGGTTTTTTGTTTGTTTGTAAAGTAATGTAAAGACACCGAAACTACTTAACCGATTTGAAAATTCTTTCACTTTTGTCTATAGATACGAGCAAAAGCGTGGGATGAAGCTAATTTCATAAATACATAAATAGGCATTGTTTAAATATTCATCTAGCCTAGCCTTTTCCCAACTACGTTGTCGTCGGCTTTCAGTCTAACCGGATGCAGCTGAGAACCAGTGTTTTACATGGAGCGACTGCCTATCTAACCTCCATTGCTTAAGTTTATTATCAATCGAACCACGTGGCTTTGTCTTAGCCACGAGCTCTTAAAGGTAGTGTTGTTACTAATAATATTCTATTCTGATCTGTAAGAGCCGTGTGGGAGGTAAGGAAAACCACGTGTGCCGAAATTAATGTCTCAAACACGATAGGAAAGTTGCGGGTTAATTTAGCCGAAAACTAACGAACCTGGTCGGCTTTGTTCGGCAGTTGTAGTAGTTTTTTCCTGCATTTTCACCCGTGAACTGAAAGAATTACTTCCTGCGCCGTTAAAAGTCTGTCTATAGGTATTATACCTTAACATTCATACTTAAGTACAGACAACAGCAGGTCAACGTATACGAATCTGTCAAATTTTACCAATCGAACATTAACCTACCTCCACTGCGATAAGGTTGAAAATCGATTGCAGAAATTTGTCAGATTGTATTAACTTGATGTGCTGTTGTCTGTACCTAAAATTAATTGGTGTTACTACTACTACTAGACGTGGATGAAACCGCTGACATAAGTTAGTAAATTAAAATATTTGTAAGTATTCTTACAAAATGTTTTTTTTTCTTAAGTTTCAGGATACAAACACCATATAGCTAACTTTAAAAACAATAAGTACTTATATTAGAACAAACCGAGAAGCTTAGCTGTAGCAATATAATAACTTCGATAAAAGATCAAATACAAAAGAATAAATATCGATACATATCTGTAGATATTTACTCTCATCCCTATTACTTCATTCGAAGGCCCGACTCAATTTCTTACTGCACATGTGAATTCAGAGGCTTCGTCTAAAAATCAACATTTTTTCACGACGACTTGCCCTCCTCTACCGAAAATATAATACTATAAGACTGCATCAACATGTTCGGTACACATTGCGTTTTTTGTTGAAGTGTTTGGGTGAGAAGGCGGTGTGTGTGCGGCAATGGATGTTGCACAACTGTAGACGTTAAAATAAGTTGTGTCTGGGGTACAAGGTAACGCTGAACGTTACAAAGTGCGAGCCTTTTGTCTAGATTAGGGTGTTGTTCCGTTGTTGCGATTTGTCGTGGTGTTATTTATTAATTTTTGGTCAGGTTACTTTTAGAAAGTAATGTAATTTTAGTTTAAAAAAATCATGCAGAACATACTTATCACCCTCGGAAATGTACCAATTATTTTTCTTGCACTATAAAATCCAACCTCACGCTCTATGAAGTGGCACCACATTTGCTTAAAATGGTTGCTTGAATATTTTTTCTTAATTAAACAAACATTCCTAATTATCTTTAAATAATGAAATCAAATTTCTTTTGTGAAAATGAGTATGGTGATCGGTAGCTACACATACGTACGCATCGTACTTATAATGGCGGGCGCGAATCTGCAGAAAAAAGTTACAGTGAAAACAATAAACAAAATCGCCCATCGTCTGCCGTGGAACCCCCCACTAAGCCGAGGGCGGGCGGCGCGCGCAACCAGCCGCCATTTCTCTCTGCAGTCGTACCCAGCGCGGCCACCTCGCGCCATGCAATAACCGAACGCATTACATAAGAACAATTCCCAAACAATCACCAACATCACCAGTGATCAGTGTTATATAACCAAATAACATTGTTATTAACCAAACACCTAGTGAAAGTGTTATAAATTAATTGTGCAAAAGGACGCTTAAGTTATCTCAGGTAACGTATCAAAGTATATACGTTTTCGTACACACGCTATGTCTAAAGTATATAATTGTGTTATTTACTACGTTGTTTTATTCGTTTGTAACATTTTTTGTTGTTATTTATTGGTTTTGAGTGTTATTCTTGGGTTTAAAGTGTTATTTTAGTTAAGTTCTCACAATTCAATGTTTGGTTTATCGATTATTCTCCAAAACGGTGTTAGTTTTGGCGCTATAATGTTATGGTTTATGATTGCTGTATCATTTTGTTATTTAAATTTATAGGAAAATGTTAATTTATCTATTTTAGTGTTATATTCTTTAGAATTTGGTATGAACAAATTTATTTAAGTTAAGGTTAGGTTATCTTACAAACGTATTCGGTTAAAGACGTATTACTGTACTGAAATATACTATATAAGGGTTGTAATTTAGTTTAAAACAGGGTATATAAGGTACCTGTTTTTAACCAATGAAAACGTGCCTACTACGAAGGTAATGACCCCGCGTTTTTCGATAGCGTCTGGTTGTACCCATTGAAGATAAATTCAAGCGTTTGCTTTGAAATTTTCTTTTTTAACTTTATAACAATGTACCAATTATTTCGTACATACTTACGTATTTTTATGGCTTAGAAAGTAATTGTTCTTGAGAATTGATTTATGTATTTATATCATGAAATTTAAACTAATGAGTTTTCCCATTATTCAAAAACTTATTAGAAGTTTATAGGAAATCTAATACTGAAATAATCTATCAATCGATCCAGTCGTTCCTGAGATTCAACAAACAAACAAATTCTTCAGCTTTAAACGTCTAATGACATTTTGGACGGCACACTTAATTGGTAACCCTTACGTAAGCATTTTAATGTGTAGGCTGTCCAATTAATGTAGGAATCTGAAGGTTAGGACAATAAGATAGGTGGAAAGTGTTCTCCAGGGCTTAAAGTTACTATGTTGGCGTAAAGGGTCAAATTATGAGGGTCTCTTGCCACATAAGGCTCCTAGGACCCGTTAGTGCCCTTAATATACAGTTTAGATTTAACACTGAAATAGGGGGTCTTATTTAGATCTCTATGTGTTCTTGTTACAGACTGACTGCTTCGTATTAAATGTTAATTGACACTATTGAGTATCGTGGGTTTTCTAGGACTGATTAGATAGTATTTGGTCGTTACCTTTTTTCTGAAGTGGGAAATCATCAGATAACTTCTGTATCCATAGCGAGAATGTATTTATTTATATTTAATGGTTACCTTTGTTTATGAGAAATCATCAGATGATCGCTGCATCTATAGCGGGAGGGAATGACAGATTTTTATAGACGAAAACCCGCCTTCGTTCCTTCTAGAGCCGTCAGGGTCTTTTGAGCAATCGATTTAGAATTTTAGGCAACAGAGTTGGCTGACTACTCTTCCCGTTTAAGGGTTACCTATCTTATGCTTATACTTAGCACAGTTGCGCAACTAACTCACTTTGATTTTTCTACATAGCACATCACAATATACTAAACCAGTTCGGTAAACTTCTTCTAAATCTAATATGCCATTTCTAGACAAAACACAAATAACCCTACGTAATTACAGTGTACCAATGACCACTGTAATGTAAATAAGTAAGTCAGTAACGCGAGTGGCATGTTATTGCCACCTTAATCCCCACTAATCCCCCACCCCTTAATAAAGCCATACAATGCTCTCATCCCTTCTACTTGCATCGGTTTTCCTTCGAAATTACGTTTTCTGGGAACAAAGCCTTTGAAGAAATTACACTAAAGGATTATGTGTCGAAGTTATTGGACTCATTGCTGGCTAATCTGATTAGTCTGACTTTTATAGGTAATCGGTCTGGTATTGACTTTTGGTGTCATGTCAAACACGACACTATAGTTTTGGAAGTATTGTTAGATATCGTAATTTGAAATGTACTATTAAGCTTGTATTATTTAAATTGAAAGCATGAAAAAAATTAGGGCCAGTTTCAGAGTTTCCGGATAAAGTTTTAGATAGCTATCTGGCAAATAGAAAAGTAGTCAAAATTAAAAATGTTTCTACGGCCTTATCTCTCAGATAGCTCTAGAACTTTATCTTGAAACTGGCCCTAAGAATAGCACTCGGCAGACTACTATTACGGGTATTATTGGTATTCAGCCTACAAGATTTTATCCACGAAAACTACCCAAGAAATTCATATGTCACTGTCAAATAAACGTCATTGGAATGTCAACGACCTTTCAGACGCCATATTGAAAACGTACCTAAATTACGTAGACGACGAATCATTCCACCTGAACCTAGATTGGTTGAAACGGTGACAAAATGCTATATGACTTGACAGTTATAGTTAGTCTACATAGACCTGAGGGCGCGAGTTATAGATAGAAAATTAATCGATCAGTCTGGAAGGCTTTGGGTGTAAGCTACAGATGACAGCAGGTATCTAAATCTGTCAAATACTAATCGAACATTAACCTTCCACTATTGTGATAAGGTTGAAAATGTATTGCAGAATTTTGATAGGTTGTGGTAACCTGATGAGCTGTCGTTTGTACACCACTGAATGCAACAGCCAACGATGTGACTGGCACGTCATTACCTCTCCGGTCGTATGGAAAACTGCGGTTTCTATTAATTAACGGAGTCACTTGCATAATTATTAATTCTCTTACAGATTAATTAATTCTCTTGCAAAACTCTGCTTATGTTTTTAATTTAAATAATCGCACATTATACGATGTTAATAAATTGCTTACTTAGTTTGGTATTTCCGAGAAAAAACTGTTTCGATAAGACATGAAATTACATGAATATCTTTCAGTTTTGCTAACTTCTATAATCACAAGAGTCCTGAGTATTGTTCCACTGCTAGGATTCTCCTTTCTGTACGAAGAAGACGTGATCTTTGAATACTATCCTCAAGGTTGATTAGCGGATTCATCCACTTTAACCCAGCTTTGCAAACATTAGCTTCATTTTGTAATAATTTCATTATTGCTAGGATTCGAATGTTTAAATATTCTTCCTATTTTCACCAGAAGTAGCACTGCTAGCAAGTGCTAGAGTACAAAGGTTTCACATACATTTAAAAATCTTTGCACGCAATTTGCTAGAGCGAGCAGACCAGCAAAAACCTTTGCATGCATAACACATCGCAGATAATTCTCATCTTAACACAAACATACTATAATTATCTACATACAGTACCAACCTCTGAACAGAACCTAACGATCCAAATTGATACAGTCGTGGATCAGGCTTTTCAGCAATTAGCACCCCTGTCTACACAACTGGGAGTTAGTTCGGACACGACCTGTGGGCGATAATTAATGACTAATCAACTAGGACCTCTGTTATCTTGTTGATTTCTTATTCTAGTCGTGTCAAAGGACACAGGGTATTTTTTTGGGGTTTTTAGCATGTGCTGTGGTATAGTTGTGGTCGTGAATAGGATATTTTGCTATTGGATGTATCTTATTTTTATACAATTTTTTTTTGGGATGATGTAATAGTGTTTATCTCTTAAGTATAAACTGTTATATTGAATTGGATATCATTTGTGTGTAGCTAATGTCAAAATTCGATCTGTCGAAGGCTAAACAATAAACAGATAGGTTATTGAAATCCACAGTTAGTCTACCTCTTCCATTCTACATTTACATTCTACAAGCTCTTTCGATCAGAAATGAGAGCTCAATATTTGAATGAAACATACAGTCACAAAATTATGATTAGTCTCTTCAAAATAACGAGTAGTATGAATAGTTTAGATTTTAGCCAATTTACATCACCAGCTAATAATAAGCTGACGTTTTTTCGTCTTACGTCTTATTTAGGCAGAGGAAAGTACCGTGAAATCCCATGTAATTTGAATTAACTTGACGCCGAGCCACGAGACGCTGAATTCAGCCTGAAATAAATCTTCAGAATACATTAACTGAGCCAGACAGTTACGTAGGAGATAGGCTTTGGACAAGTGTTAAAATGGAACTAAATAATGAAAAAAATAATTAAGTCATTAAAACAGTTAAAATCGTGTTGTTCCTTATGTTACGTATAACTAAATAAAGGAAATTAATGACGACCTTTATTTTTCTAAGTTTAAAGCATATTGTTTTGAGCTTAATAAATTACCCACGTTCAAACATAGCTTCAAGGCAAGTACTTGTTTCCATAGATAGTGAATAACAATATGAGTCTTTTGTGCTTAAATAAAGATAATTACGAAAACTTATTTTAATGAAAAAATAGTCAGTAATAAAGATTTTCTATTCTTTTTCGAGAAACTGCTACGTTTTCCTTTACTTTTCGGAAAATAAGAAAAAGTTATTACATACTTAGTTATTCCAGGACCCACGAAAACCTAATACTAATAAAACCTTAATATAACTCTCTCACCACTTAGAAAAATAAATAGGTAGCACTAAAATCATAATTTTGATAGACTGTTTTTCTAACCTTGGTAAAAGCTTTAACACTTACTTCGTAAACTGCCATTAGAAGTAGGTCTAGAATATAGCTATAAATTACCTCGGCTTATAGTTTCGGTACGAAATATTTTTCATAGAGAACGCATCATTATTATCAGCCTTTTTTATCGTCCCACTGCCGGGCCCAGGCCGCCTCTCACACAGAGAAGGATTGAGTGTCCATCACCAGTAATCACCACGCTTGCTCAATATGGGTTGGTGATTTCAGACTTTATAGTCCAGGTATCTTCGAACAAATTGCCATTGGTGCCCAAAATAGAACGGGAAAGTACATTGGTACAACTTAGAAAAGTTGCATTGGACGAACCTAGAATCGAACTACTTACACTCATTCTTGAGAACGGGTGCTTCGTGCGTTAGCCACCGTGCCACAACGACTGGGCCAAAAAAACGCGCGGTGCGGCAACGGTGCGGCGTTGGTACTACGACAACTCGACAAGCCGTACCAGAGCCGCACTGATATCAAAACGTTCAATTTGAAATAACCTTTAGATCAAAAAGCCTTTGTCTGTCTATTAGTGAGTTGAAATAGACTGACTGAAGTGTTATAGATTGGGAGTAGTCTGGCCTCGTTTGAAGGGTTTGAGAAAACTTTATTTAGATGTCTCCGTCTATTTTAAACCGATTTCCTAAAAAGAAAGAGGTTCTCAATTCGACAGCGTAGGTATATATTTTTTTCTTATTTCGATGTCTCATTCGACTGGTCTATATCCATAGAACATCGTTATCAATATAATAAATCCGAAAGTAACGTCTGTCCTTCGCGCTTTTAAGTCAAAATTACTGTACCGTATACTTTTCAGATAGTCTAGAGCCTGAGACAGGGGCTACTTTTTACCCGCCTGCAACTGCTTCTCTAAGGACGCGAGTAAAACCACGTGAAACAGTTAGTTTTTGTATAAACAAAAACCATCCCCATCGGAATTGAAGTCAGCGCGTGCCAATCGCTTAGACACGCGACAACGGCCATCTATCATCATTTGTAACAATTAAAGATATTAAAAGATTACCCATAGAGTTTACTGTCTATGGGGTAGGAACAAAGCTAACTTTGTTTTACTGTATTTCAAATAACAGGATTTTAGACATGTTTTAGAGTATGTTAAAGAAATAAGTATTTTTCATTTTCTCATTTAAATCCTAGTAAAATTTTAATGCCCTCCCTTTAAATTTCAAATTATCCATAACGAAGTTTAAACTCGAAAGAACAACGAACTAATTAAATATTTTATATGACCATGCATTTGTACTATTAATTTAGATTCAAAAACACACTCGTTAAAATGTCTTGACGCCGTTATAAGAGGGCGTAGACGGACATTATAACTATGCAACATAAGACAGGACTTCACTGAGTTCCAAAAGATGATTCTCATCAATTAAACCCAATCAACCTTGTACAATACTGCTTTTACCCTAACTTTTACTTAACAAAGTACACCAAAAGCATATACGATCATTGATCATACTACTCAACTTAGTAGAAACTCTTGCAGTTTTAATAGTTCTGGCTAGGTGTTTAAGTTTCATTCAAGCTACCCGTGCATAGCTCGCATGAATTCATTAGCGACAACTTAGAAACTAAGTCACATTTTACCTGTACTTAGGACTAACTTAGTGAACGTGTTACTTAAGTTAGTGATGACAGGTTTTGTTTTAGTTTTGCGTCGTCGTCATAGTATCTTAAAGCTGAGTATGTTTTGTCGATAAACTTTTTATTGAGAAGTATCATAGTACATATATCGAGTAACATTTGAATTGTAAGAAATTTCGGTGTTAAAAATCGGCCAAGTGCGAGTCGGACTCGCGCACGAAGGGTTCCGTACCATTATCTATGAAAAAGNTCGTGTTGTTCCTTATGTTACGTATAACTAAATAAAGGAAATTAATGACGACCTTTATTTTTCTAAGTTTAAAGCATATTGTTTTGAGCTTAATAAATTACCCACGTTCAAACATAGCTTCAAGGCAAGTACTTGTTTCCATAGATAGTGAATAACAATATGAGTCTTTTGTGCTTAAATAAAGATAATTACGAAAACTTATTTTAATGAAAAAATAGTCAGTAATAAAGATTTTCTATTCTTTTTCGAGAAACTGCTACGTTTTCCTTTACTTTTCGGAAAATAAGAAAAAGTTATTACATACTTAGTTATTCCAGGACCCACGAAAACCTAATACTAATAAAACCTTAATATAACTCTCTCACCACTTAGAAAAATAAATAGGTAGCACTAAAATCATAATTTTGATAGACTGTTTTTCTAACCTTGGTAAAAGCTTTAACACTTACTTCGTAAACTGCCATTAGAAGTAGGTCTAGAATATAGCTATAAATTACCTCGGCTTATAGTTTCGGTACGAAATATTTTTCATAGAGAACGCATCATTATTATCAGCCTTTTTTATCGTCCCACTGCCGGGCCCAGGCCGCCTCTCACACAGAGAAGGATTGAGTGTCCATCACCAGTAATCACCACGCTTGCTCAATATGGGTTGGTGATTTCAGACTTTATAGTCCAGGTATCTTCGAACAAATTGCCATTGGTGCCCAAAATAGAACGGGAAAGTACATTGGTACAACTTAGAAAAGTTGCATTGGACGAACCTAGAATCGAACTACTTACACTCATTCTTGAGAACGGGTGCTTCGTGCGTTAGCCACCGTGCCACAACGACTGGGCCAAAAAAACGCGCGGTGCGGCAACGGTGCGGCGTTGGTACTACGACAACTCGACAAGCCGTACCAGAGCCGCACTGATATCAAAACGTTCAATTTGAAATAACCTTTAGATCAAAAAGCCTTTGTCTGTCTATTAGTGAGTTGAAATAGACTGACTGAAGTGTTATAGATTGGGAGTAGTCTGGCCTCGTTTGAAGGGTTTGAGAAAACTTTATTTAGATGTCTCCGTCTATTTTAAACCGATTTCCTAAAAAGAAAGAGGTTCTCAATTCGACAGCGTAGGTATATATTTTTTTCTTATTTCGATGTCTCATTCGACTGGTCTATATCCATAGAACATCGTTATCAATATAATAAATCCGAAAGTAACGTCTGTCCTTCGCGCTTTTAAGTCAAAATTACTGTACCGTATACTTTTCAGATAGTCTAGAGCCTGAGACAGGGGCTACTTTTTACCCGCCTGCAACTGCTTCTCTAAGGACGCGAGTAAAACCACGTGAAACAGTTAGTTTTTGTATAAACAAAAACCATCCCCATCGGAATTGAAGTCAGCGCGTGCCAATCGCTTAGACACGCGACAACGGCCATCTATCATCATTTGTAACAATTAAAGATATTAAAAGATTACCCATAGAGTTTACTGTCTATGGGGTAGGAACAAAGCTAACTTTGTTTTACTGTATTTCAAATAACAGGATTTTAGACATGTTTTAGAGTATGTTAAAGAAATAAGTATTTTTCATTTTCTCATTTAAATCCTAGTAAAATTTTAATGCCCTCCCTTTAAATTTCAAATTATCCATAACGAAGTTTAAACTCGAAAGAACAACGAACTAATTAAATATTTTATATGACCATGCATTTGTACTATTAATTTAGATTCAAAAACACACTCGTTAAAATGTCTTGACGCCGTTATAAGAGGGCGTAGACGGACATTATAACTATGCAACATAAGACAGGACTTCACTGAGTTCCAAAAGATGATTCTCATCAATTAAACCCAATCAACCTTGTACAATACTGCTTTTACCCTAACTTTTACTTAACAAAGTACACCAAAAGCATATACGATCATTGATCATACTACTCAACTTAGTAGAAACTCTTGCAGTTTTAATAGTTCTGGCTAGGTGTTTAAGTTTCATTCAAGCTACCCGTGCATAGCTCGCATGAATTCATTAGCGACAACTTAGAAACTAAGTCACATTTTACCTGTACTTAGGACTAACTTAGTGAACGTGTTACTTAAGTTAGTGATGACAGGTTTTGTTTTAGTTTTGCGTCGTCGTCATAGTATCTTAAAGCTGAGTATGTTTTGTCGATAAACTTTTTATTGAGAAGTATCATAGTACATATATCGAGTAACATTTGAATTGTAAGAAATTTCGGTGTTAAAAATCGGCCAAGTGCGAGTCGGACTCGCGCACGAAGGGTTCCGTACCATTATCTATGAAAAAGTTACAATAGGAATGGTCAAGTGTGAGTTACTTAAGTTGCACATTATTTCTAATAGATGGCGCTACTAGTATACAATTTCGCAATTAATTAATATAAATCAACAGCCTTATTCTTTTATTTTTTTTACTTTTTAGTATTTGTTGTTATAGCGGCAACAGCTAGGGATATTTAGGGTCCCGTTTTACCCTTTGGGTACGGAACCCTAAAAAGGACATCAGAAATTGCTTTGTGGTATATTATAATCGCAAATGATAAGATCACGCCTCATATTGAATGTTGACTTAGCTAAAACATGAAAAAAACATTTTATACTTTTATTTCCCGCTTCCAGGCGACGCATTCACCTTAAACGCACTTATTTTAGGACGACTGGACCGATTTAAAAAAATATTTCAGTGTTAGTGTACTTATTACCCAGATGCACGATGTAGTTTCCACGGGATACAAACGAAATCGTTGGCAAAACTATACGTTTTCTCGTAAAAAGGAATAGATTTCATTTTCACTGATTATTATTTATTGCCTTTGAGCACTTTAGTGCACAAGTGACTCTAGCATGAGCACTTTAGCAATGAAATCCTTTTATCTTAATAGCAGTGAAAATATGCGAGTAACATTTTTATGCATTTAGAAAATTTTCGCCTCGCACCTAAACTCCCGGGAGTAATTTCCTTTAACAATTTTTCTAGTTTACAGGCATTAACGCAACTTAAAATAATATTTTTTTTATAACTTCGTTTATTTATTTGTACACAATCTATCTATATACATAATTAGAACAGTTAAGTAAAAAAAAAAAACTTAAAACTAATACTAAAAGGCGTCGAAAAATTTCTCCCCATCGCTGCCGACCGGAAGCGTGCCCAAAAGGCTGGCAGCATTGCCACGCTGAATGGCAATGCTTAATCTTTTTTTTGCAATATCAAAATCATTTCTTTTAGTATCTATTTCATATATTTAATCTTCAAACACCGTCATAATTTTGTAGGAGGCCTTTTATGTAGGATGTAAACTTGTCTTCAAAAAGGTCAGGTACAAGTACAGCGCATGTCAAAGTTTCCGGTAATTCAACAATGTGGGAAGAATGCGGGAGTTAGTAATAAAAACTCAGTTTATTTAACAATCACAATGTCTACAAGCTTTTGTTAAGTCACCGTGTTGACTGGGCTTGGGTTTAGGCCTTTGTTTTGGGTGGTAAACGTGGTTTGGAGGTTTAGAGGTCTGTTTAATACGAGTTTAAGTGGGGGAGCTACAATATCATTAATTGATAGAGAACTTACTATATATTGATATCCGACTAAAATAATGAAAAGAATAACTAAAAACATAATTAAAAAATATTTTTATTGGTCAAAACAAATTTAAGTTTTCACAATAATTATGAATGGACCCACCTTTTAAGCATGTGGTGCCTATAGGAGACTCCAATCCTACGCAACGAAATGTTCCATAACAGGCAAGCAAGACGTTCCATATTCAATAATCATGGCAACTTATCATAGATTTTTTTTAATTCCGCTTCGCTGATAAAATAACCGTGCTCCAAATAATAAAAGCTGAAAAAAATAGTTATAAACCAACCAACAATTTTCACTAGTTTCTTATATTTCCTTGACAATATCCCAAAAGTATACCGTTTATATCCTAGACAAACCAAGGACACTTGACTAGTCAATCGCAAAGCCATCAATCGAGGTCGATCGATAGCAATGATATTAAACTTCATATCAAGATACGATGTTTGACCTTCACTGCAACCATTATACAAATCGAAAAACACGAACAAACAAAAACTCTGTCTGTCTGTCTGTCTGTATGTCAAGATCTTAAACTTTTCTTTAAAGAAAAAGTAACCCTCATATGATATTGTCTTATCTTTTGAATTAAAATTCATGTGGAATAATTTTTCACTTTATAATTTGGTGAAGTATAGAAAGATCAGAGGGCACTTTTTTAGACGAGAACGAATATTGTTTTGATTTATCATGGAATAGCTTTTGCCAGAGCGATTACACTTGCTTTTCATGGGACTACTTTATACACACGGATAAAAAGTAGCCTATAACCTCGTCACAAAAATGGGTTATCTAACACTGAAAGAGATTTCAAATCGGACTTAGTTCCTGAGTCCAAATCGAACAAATAAACTGTTCAGTTTTATAATATTAGTACACATAGATATAGAGGAAGAGAGAATATGCGTAGACTAAACGTTATAAGGACATATAGTTATTTTACAATTGATTGGTACACAGTTTTTACTGACTTACTGCAATAAAAAACAAATGACGATAGCATCTACCTGGCCAGTATACCACTCCATAATGAAAAACTAGCAATTAAAAATACCATAAATAATCTAAACCTAGAAACATAAATACTTAAAGCTTTCATTAATTTGTGTAGAAGTTCATCAGTTGAACGCGCCCTTGACCTCAAGGTCGCGGCGTGCGCTTTCATTGGTCAGTCCAAGGTCACACTAGTGTGTGGTCTTACTACAACTATACTATACTTACTATACTATACTACTATAGTGACGTGGCTGGGGTCACATTATGTTTGAACAATAAATAACTAGCGCGATCGGAATGCGAAATCGCAGTGAATTTATTGTGGAATACCAGCTTTATTAAAGAAGTAGGGTCATGGTAGGACACCTTTAGTAGTCCTTGGTTTGTTATAGTTTTTGTGGGTATTTTGACTCTATAAATTGACTGAACAATGTTTTTAGTTCTTTTTTAGGGTTCCGTACCCAAAGGGTAAAACGGGACCCTATTACTAAGACTTCGTTGTCTGTCTGTCTCCGGGCTGTATCTCATTAACAGTGATAGCTAGAATGCTGAAATTTTCACAAATGATGTATATCCGTTGCCGCTATAACAACAAATACTAAAAATTAAAAAAAAAAATATTGAGCCTGTTGATTTACATTAATTAATTGTATACTAGTAGCGCCATCTATTAGAAATAATGTGCAACTTAAGTAACTCACACTTGATCATTCCTATTGTACTTTTTAGGGTTCCGTAGTAAACTAGGAACCCTTATAGTTTCGCCATGTCTGTCTGTCCGTCCGTCTGTCCGTCCGCGGATAATCTCAGAGACTGTTAGAGCTAGAAAGCTGAAATTTGGTACGAATATGTAAATCAACTACGCCGACAAAGTGCAAAAATAAAAAGTGGAAAAAATTGTTTTATTAGGGTGCCTCCCCTACACGTAAAGTGGGGCGTGATTTTTTTTTTCATTTCGGCCCTATCGTGTGATATATCGTTGGATAGGTATTTTAAAATGAATAGGGGTTTACTAAAATATTTTTTTGATTATGTCAATACTTTCGGAAATAATTGCTCCAAAAGCCGAAAAATAGGCGTCCCCCCCCCTCTAACTTTTGAACCGCAAGTTTAGGAAATATGAAAAAAATCTCAAAAGTAGAACTCTACATAAACTTTCGAGGAAAATTATTTTGAACGTGGTACAGACAGCAGTCTTTGAGATATAGCATTTTTTTGGAAACCGCAAATTGTAACTTTGTTATTCATATATTTGTATGAAAAACAAAGTTATTTTTTGTTGCCGAAAAATATTTGTATTTTGGCTAGTTGTAGGTAATAGATGCGTTCAGTTTTCATAGAAAATGGTACGGAACCCTTCGTGCGCGAGTCCGACTCGCACTTGGCCGGTTTTTCATAGATAATGATACGGAACCCTTCGTGCGCGAGTCCAACTCGCACTTGACCGGTTTTTTAAGTTTGGATTGCTATGCACGTCACAGCATAAATCGTCCACCGCTGGATAAAGAGCGGGAACTAATTTTTTGAGCTGTTATTTAAATATTCGAGATGTTATTATGATCAGTTGAAAAACATATTGAGCAGTTATTTAATTTAATGGCGGTTGATTAATTATTGTGACAGTAAAACATGGACAGTAAAAAAAAACAATTAGATGGGTTATTTTATCATACAATGTCAATTCTAAAAATAATTGATCAGTCCAATAATAGAATGAGCAGTAAAAATGATGGAATGAGCAGTTCGATAAATAGTTCAGCAGATCATAGCGAGGGAACTCCGTTTCGTCACCTACATTTTTATTTCCGAAATTCATTGTCCATAACAAGTTTGTCATAAACTAGGTTTTAATGGCAAAAACGAATCGCTGTAAATCCGACTCCACGTAGTCTTGTCTGCCCTACCCCTAGAGTGCAATTCAAAATCGCGTAGGCGCGGAGGGGCGAGGCGGGCCGCGAGTTGAGGAGCAGGTGGTTGTAACACTCGCCACCGNCCTAGAGTGTAATTCAAAATCGCGTAGGCGCGGAGGGGCGAGGCGGGCCGCGAGTTGAGGAGCAGGTGGTTGTAACACTCGCCACCGCGGCTGAGGCTGGCCGGCACAGCCGGCCAGCAAGCCGAAGCTGCGGTGGTGAGCGTTAAAGCTATCTGCGACGATAAACTCGCGTGGGACCGCCGGAGCCCCGCAGCGCCGGAGCCGTGACAGAAATCATGCCTGCTGCATGATGCATGCTTGATTGCATGTTGCCTGCTTGCTTGCATTTTACTACCTCATTGTTTATAGAATTGCTTAGAATGAGATTTCTTACCGACAAATTCCGATTTGTTACTGCCCACACGTAACTGCTCATTTAATCATTTTTACTGCTCATTTAATTATTTTGCTGCTCAGTTATATATTCACTGATCCATTTCATTATTTTTTATTACTCATTTTTGTATACTTTACTGCTTAGTTTTAACTGCTGAAATAGTTATTAAACTTGCCATTTATAATTTTTAACTTACCAAAACTGCTAATTACAACTGCCCCGTTAAATGAGTGCCATAAAGAGCTCCCTAAGCTCTGCCCATACTCATCGCGCTGGGCAAACGTGGTGGTAGCTATTGGATCATGTAAAATATTGATTTGCATAGTGAAGTCTAATTAGTCGATAGAAAAAAAGAGGAAAACTGTCACCTGTGTTATTTTCAAACCAATACTACCTTCAAACTTTCCAGAAAAGAGCGTACTTTTGAGTTTTTTTTCGGGTGTCCATGGGTGGTAATAATCGCATTCAATCGGCTATTCATCTGCTCGTTTACTCCCCTACCTATAAAAATAATACAAATTCACACATAGAAAAGGGGCTAGTAACGCCCAAATACTACAACATTACTCAATTATAAAGACTCTTCAAACACCATTCTATCTTTGTCACATTTACGTAAACTGCGACATAAATAGTTTTAAGTAGAACTTACAGTTAAGCAACATTTAATTTCGATGTAACTCTCAATGTACGTCACTTTATTAATAAATTAACTCTTTCCTTTTTAAAAATTACAAACTGAACATAAACATAATACTTTCTCAGGTATTCATTACCAAAGAGTCTACTTTGTATTTCCAGGGTATAACTGGCGTGAGAGAGTTAACATCTGTTTCTAACTTGTGATACTAAGGCAACATAAACTTGTTCGGTTATTCGAGAATAACCAGAAGGTCGTTATTTGGTCTTGTTACAGATTTAGGGCTTGTTTTGCTAAAATTGGTATTGTCTGTAAAATTAATTTGTTTGTAGCTACAAGTTTATTTTGTTTGATAATTTCGTAATATGCCAGGTGAGATAAGCTGGGTACAAAGACAGTCTTCGGTAAAGTTAATAAGGAATTCTACATGCAAATTATGCTTAGGTTAGGTTGTAATAGGTAAATCTATGAACGACATAATTTGAAGCCAAGAAATCTCGGCAAGTGATTGTTACTGTTTATTAGGGAAGATGACTGCAAATCAGTCATCATACTTGTGCATTAACCATTGGCTTTTTATAAAGAGAGGCAAACCTAACTCAAAATTAAGTATTACCTAATTTACAAATCCGTTACTATAACCGCAACCTTCAACTTTACTCCACATTATCTTATTCCTATTTCAAAACTGCTAACCACTTAGTATTCTTTGACGAGCATCATAAATTTATCCCCGGAACTCGGATCCGGTAACAGTTTAGGCATTATCTCGTGAATTCCGCAGCTGCCGCTGAACGCGCAGAATTTGTCGGAATGCGCAGAATTCGCCGGAATCCGCGATTGTGGCTCCGCTGCAATTGTGCATTGGAAACGGAATTCGCAATAATGTCTATCGTAGTTGTAAGTTGTGCTTATGCGGGACTGGTATGTGTATTTAGCACCAATAGCGTTCAGTTAACAGAATGCTTTATTGAAGGATAAGAAGAATAGTTCAATAAATTGATAGCAAAGAAGGGTGTTCTATTTAGAACAAAAGAAAAGTTTGAGATAATAATTAATTCAGCCAATGCCGGGAGTAAAAAAATACAAACATCCAAATTTAAAAAGTCTTCCTTTTTGGAAAGTCGGGTCACCTAATCGTCTGAGTAGAAAGACCGATCAGAATTTGATATAGTCTCCAGTGTGAGATTGAAATGTATAAACCATAGCATAAAAAATTACAACCAAAACTTTTCTATCTTTTTACAAATGCCAAGTTTCAAGTTCCCAGCAAAATTCTAGTTCTCTGGTTACAAAATAAATAGGGTAGAGGTACGCGTCCAATTAACCTTGTTACGACTTATAATAACGTTTCAGTCTTCAGTATCGTGTCTAGAACTGAATTTGTATTCATTGTGCGGTGCGGCTCCTGGTCTAGGATGGGAATTAGTGAGCTCTCCGACTATTTGCTGAGTTTTTTTATTCTGTTTGCTTTTGCTGATTGTTGAATGCTGATCGAACGGTGTTGGGGATTTATGTATGTTTGTGAGTTCTACATATGTTACGTTTGCATTGTTGTTATATCGTACTAGAATCTGCCAGCGTCCCATGGGAACTACTCCACTCATCTGGATAAGGAGCTTGGCTATCTTATACTGAAAGACTTTTTCATTTCGGTCTAGTGGTTCTAGAGATTAGCGCGTTTAGACAAAAAAATCTGCAGCTATGTATAGATAAAACCCCTTACAAATTAAAACACTTCTTTCCATAATACAGTACAAAGTCCCAAGTCACTTAGGACCTCTAAAATCTGTTACAAAAAGGACATTTCCCACACTATTTCCACAGAGTTGGTCCCGAGAGCTGAGAGAGGTCTTATCGTGGTCCAAATGGTCCCTCATTATATGCCACCGTGTGTGGGAATCTTATATTTTTGTTATTACAGAGATAGCAGATTATTTAGGATTATCGTGTAATGAACATGAATGTGGCCTTGTTTTATCTGTTAGGGATGATGAATAAGAAATGTAAAAGATCATTAACACAGAATGATTTCGACTGAACTGTTTTAGATGAAAATTGTATAATGGCTTGCTTTCTTAGGCCCAAGTTCACTATCAACATAAGCGTCGGTTTTTCTTGAATCAATTGTTTACGATGAATTTTTTCGTACAAGTTTCATAGTAAACCAAAATGGGCCTTAAATTGCCAAAATGGTTGCTTACTTTCTCCACTCCGCTCAGCTTCGGTGGATTCTGAGCCTTAATTATATTGTAGCCTTAACCTTCAAGCCACCAAAACTGAACCAGACTTTATTAAAGTTTATCGTTAAATAATTGTTTGACCTTGCCTCAATAATTTCTTACTTTCAAACCCATTAGTGGCATGCTGGGACGAAAACTCACATTAACAAGGGGGCATAAATCACGCATGGTCATAGACCATGGAGATATGATCTAGACGGAATAATGGTCGTTTGCCATAATATAGGGGGTCCCGAGCTCGTTATGTCTTGATAACACTGAATAATTCGCTTGTTTGGACGTTTGTTCAGTTTTCGTGAAATAACTTTTGAATGTTTTGGGACTGTAGGTTTGCTGGCTGTTTTCTTACTTTGATGGGGGCTCTGGATGTATAGATATGAAGGGGGATGGTGGGGAATTAAAGTGTAACTCGACTATTCTACACCTGTTATAAAAAAATAGAATATTTTTTACAATATAATCAATATAATATAAAATTATATCTATACATATAAAAATCAAAGTCCTGACTCATTCACAGACTCGTCAATGCAGGGCTCAAACCAGTGAACTTATATAGCTGAAAATTTGAAGAGAGGCTCATCTTAAGACTCACACGCAATTAAGAAAGGATTTCCAGAAATTCTTGCGGGCACGGGAAAAAATGGGATTTTAAGTTTAACGCGGGAGAGCCGCTGGTAGAAGCTAGTTATCAATATACTTGTGTGTGTATGCTACAGTTTCGTAAGTTTCGTAAAGTCGGTGCAGTAACTATTGTAGAATAAGTAGATTTACTGCCTGATATGCCTTTGTACTACAGAATCGAAATTATTGGGATTCGGCGCAGAGACTTTCATTTCAATATTCGCAGTATAAGAGATTTAAATAATCCAATATTAAAATATTGGCTTATTCAACTCAATAATATCCACGGTTTACTTGCGCCTTTTAGTTTTTGCCATTGACGCTGTCGTAACTTACATGTTTTAAAATAAAAATGTAAAGCGACAAACGAAAACAAAGGAAAATAAACTTTAATAAAATACGTTTATGACTGAAAATCCATTTTGTGATCCTCGCTAAAAGGATTGTTCTGAAATGAAACCACTAGGGAAATGCTTTTTCATTTTATTTTTTTCGCCTGCAGCATTATATTTGTTAACATTAATGATGGAAAGAACTTTGAAAATGTTTTATTAAATAAAATATCAGTAAATATATTAATGACTAGCTTCTGCCAGCGGTTTCACCCGCGTCCCGTCGAACTACTCGGCGCACTCGGATACAATTTTTCAAATCGAACCAGTAGTTCCTGAGATTAGCGCGTTCAAACAAACAAACAAACTCTTCAGCTTTATAATATTAGTACAGATAAATGAAACTATCAGTTAAATTCAAAGGGTTCTTTAATGATCTATAATTATACATATAAATTATTACGAAATAGGAAATAATATTACGAACATTCTGTTTATTCTCATGATAAGTAAGTTATTTCAAGATGTGTGTTGTCATTTTTGTTTTACTTTAAAAGCTGTCGTTTACTTTGCGAATAGTTATTAAATATAAATAAAAGGCATGCATTTGATTTCCAAGAATACCCCTTGAAATTTACAAATGTTTCCCCGTTTATTTTCAGATTAAACTTTCCATACTATGAACCTAAATGTAAGTGACATAAGATTCAAACTTTAACAACGACCTTTCCTATATGGTCCCCTCGCAGCATACTGATGAACGCATGTGGGAGGTCGTCAAAGCCATGTATGACCGTCTCCTTCACCTTAATGGAACCTAAGTCTACCCACTGTTTCAGCTGCTTTAGAGCAATTCTCTGCTCAGGCCAGCTCCATTGCGTGAAACTGAATGATTGCACCTTCACTGTATGGGGTATTGTTGGCACTTTCTGCTGCGTAGGATTCCCATACGTACTTATAGACCCACAGACGGCGATACGCCCGTTCCTCTTCATGCACTGTAAAATAGCCGCAGTCAAATCACCACCGACATTGTCGAAGTAGCAATCAACACCGGACACCACAGAATGTATAGCTCCCCTAATATCCTTCTCTATTTTGTAGTTGAAAGCGTGATCGAATCCCAACTCCTCAGTTAAGTACCTCACTTTTTCTAGAGAGCCCGCAAACCCGATGACGATGCAACCTTTTAACTTCGCTATCTGTCCCGCTACCATGCCGACTGCCCCCGCCGCACTCGACACACAAACTACGTCCCCACTCCTTGGCTTGCATATTTCTAAAAGCCCGAGGTAGGCCGTCATGCCAGGCATTCCTAAAGTACCCAGCGCCAGAGACAGGGGCAACTCCCCAATTTGTGGGTCGTACGGCTTAATGCCAAATATGTTGTCGGGTTCGCCAGTGAGAACTGCGTAGTCACGCCAGCCGGAATGTGAAACTACGTTCATGTTAACCGGGTATCCGGAGTTCTTGCTCTCTATAACTTTGCCCACTTGAAAGCCGAATTGATCGTAAGGTGCAATCCTCCCGTTCCCAAACGACCGCAAGTAAGGATCGGTGCTTATGTACTCTGTTTTAACTAGGAACTGACCATCTTTCAGTTTAGTAAAGTTTTCTTGCTGTACTTCGAAGTCTCCTGGGTGCGGCAGAAACTGTTCGAAGTTGCTCTTTACAACGTATTTATGTATTTTCATTTTTTGTAAGGATTGATAATTAATTGCACGAAAAGGTTCTTGATTTATTGGCCTGAAGACACTTGTTTTTGAACTAATGATTTCTAATTATATTGGTAACAGTTTGAATAGATATGAAAAGTTTAATTTGAAAAATAAACTGACGTCCAACCACTGACAGCGCTGAGAGCGCACTGACAACTCCTAGCCGTCAGCCGTCACTCCGTTTGAAATGACAGCGCGTTTCGTTAATGCATGTGAAGAGTTCACTAAGTAGCTTTTAATATTAAAAGTAGCATGTGAGTGCTTTAGTAAACGTAATATTCTTCGAATAATGTCTTTGCTTTTTATATAACGTCTTTCTTACGACATATTTAAGCTAACACGTAGTAACACAAATGTACACACATCAAAACAATGCCAATAACATAATATGCAAAAATACCCAAAACTAAGGAAAACCAGCCAATCTTTCAATCATCCCTTGCTAGCTTTACCCGACTAGTCCCTATACTCGTCAAACAAGCAAACTTGTGTCTACAGGGTAATTTGAAAAGGTTGCAAGTGTATAAAACTAGGCAGTACCTTAGGCCCTTGTCGAATGAAGGGTGTTTATGGGCTGCAACAGCCGTTGAGTTACTTCCAGCCCGATGGTTTTGACATAGGTACTTACTTATTTTGTATAGATGTATCTATGTGTGTGTATGGTTCTATAGCCGGTTGGCGGGAGTTGATAAGTTTCCAAGGGTTTTGTGTGTAATTCTGATGCTTTGGAGTGTTGAATAATTTAGACTCGTTTTAAAAGAAACAATATCGTCTGTCCACTTTTTTTCTTTATCGTCCGCCAGTTGCCTGATTCAAAAAATTTAGCTTCATACATATAATGAGAATGATGGTTCGGTTTTTTTTTATTATTGTAAAAATATATTGTCATTGATTTGCAACTACATCTGCAACAAATACCTAGGAACCCCCTAAAACTCAAAACTATTTATCCCATTTTACTTACCCACTTAAATATTCACCGAAAAAAAAATACACTTTCTTACCGACCCACATCGGATTCCCAGTAGTATTATAAGGTTCTGTTACATAAATCATTATACATACTTATGATATTAAGGGATAAAAAGCGGTCCTTCAGGGGTCCGCGTCACATCCGACTTGTGAGGTCATCTATATCCCGGGATATTGATCCGAAGGTCCCTGGACAGAAATTGTAAACTATTTGATATCTTTAGGGAATGAAAATGCTTGTAATAGATACTTGATGAATTATATTGGTAATAGAATTATGTTGTACTGGCTATACCCCCGGGGTTTTCATCGCGGAAGCTTTTTCCCGTACCTGGATAAAGCTATATAAATGCGAAGTAAATATGAAGAGAAACAATCATCGCCATATCCAATGTATGTGTTGGTATGAATGTATAGTTATATCTCAATAGCTAGATTGATGGACATTCTTACCCAGGATTTTCAGAAACTGGTTCAGACCCCTTCACTAGGAAAACTAAATAAAACAGAAATATACAGTACGTTGTTTATACATATAACTAAAAATATATTTTTTATTGTTTTAAGCAAAGTATGGAGCAAAAGAACAAATTAAAACACAAAGTAAATAAGCCAAACACAAAAATGTTTAAATATGTCCTTAACTTTTCCATGAAAAATACAGTAAACAGTCTACAAAGCATATATCCTTCACAAAAGGCAATTCCTCGCTATCTTCAGCGAGAAGCCTGCACACATATAAAACATTATGATTTATCTATGTGTGTGTGAGACGTTTACAGTGCGCCTCTTCGCGGCAGTTCGGTTGACTCTCTGAAGGGTGCTTGTGGACTAGTTTAGAGAAAAAATGTTCAAGATACTAAGTCGGGTTGTAAGATTCCAAGTGGTTGTTTTAAAGTTAGTTTTAGTGGAGTTACTGGGGCGTTAAAAACGGCAAAACCTCGGATCTCTCAGCAACTTTATAGAATTCAATGATTTTTGCGGCAATATGTTGTGAATAACCTAAATAATAATCTCTACCTATTTAAAAGTTGTGCACTTGATTTTTAACACGCTTTTACTAGGTCCACCTGTATGTAACTAACTAAATGTATCTAATCAAATCTAAGATCACTAATTTCACCATCTTCCAAGAACCGTAGCATCATGAAAATTGGCAGTTGTATGTAGTTCGGATGACAATACAATAATATGGTACTGTCGAACTGATCTCATGATGGAGCCGAAACTAGAATTTCATGATGAAACATCGTATCGTATCCGTGTTTGGACTTTTTAGAAAGGTCGTGTAATGAACTTTGACCACGATAAGGTTTCAAGGTCTGATGAGGAAGCCGATTTTTGGCTTTTACGTGCACTTATTAAGCGTGTTTTTCTACCAAGCAGTGTGTGTCAGCTGGTCTACCCCCTCTAGAAATGAGTCATATAATATTCGAAAGGTCTTTTCAAGTGCAACATTTCGCACTAACATACGACTCACAAATAGTTAGTACCTGCTTTAGATGCTGAAGCGCCGTTATAATCGAAACTTGTTTTACAGTTAATATACCCCAATCCTATTCAGAAGTCATATATCAATCAAAAGGTCTTTTAAGCGCTACATTTACACGCCACTTACCAATTTTTAGTATTTACGAAGATATGGCTATTACTAAGGTATATTGCCGTTACTTAATAAGGATTTAAGGAACGATATATTCCCTCTAGTAATTAATCGTATACCAATCAAAAGGCATTTTTAAGTGTTGCATCTCATTTTAACGTACCACTCACTAATTCTTAGTATTTTAGCAGATATAGCTTAACTAAAGGTAATTGATGATATTTTGAAAGGTTTTGTAAGGAATAATAACCCCCCTCTATTAATGGGCCATATATAAAATCGTTAGGCCTATGTTAGCGCTACATTTTGTCTTAACATACCCCTTCTCAATTCTTAGTATTTTAGAAGGTGTAGCTTAACTACGGCGTAGTTTCGATACTTTATGTGGATTTAAGAAATGATATCTCCCCTCTAGCAATGAGTCATATACCAATTAAAAGGTTTTTTAAGCCCTACATTTTGTCGTAACACTCTACTTACCAAGTCTTAATATTTGAGAAGATGTGGCTTAACAAAAGTGTATTGCCGATACTTAATATGGATTTAACTATGCCCCGGGATGGTTAGGATTTGGATTAGGAAATATATTTCACGATCAGTAGGTGATAATGCCGTTAACGCTAGTAACTAGCCCGGAAATAATTGTAGTACGTTGCAGCTGCCGTTTCTCCCTTCCCGTCCGGCTAACTGCTCAAGGTCTCTTGGACTCTTCAAATTTAATGAAACGTTGGAAACATGTCCGTCTTTCTCTATTTAAGTAAGATTTAACGTAAAATTAAAATAAAAAATATTCAATATTATTTTTTCATATTTTTTTGTTTAAATAATCAAAAAAATAATTGCACAATATAATATTGGTAGAAGATACGTTTTAGAGTATAAGGAACAAGATCCCGTTGGTTTTATGTAAATTGATTCAGTTGCTTAGAGATCCGAGGTTAAAACCCCCAGTAACTCCACTATTTATAGTAGTAGGTAGGCCGGTTAAGTTGGTTTTTGGGTGGGTTGTATGGTGATAATTTTATGTGAAGTGTAAAAGTATTTTATGTATTTAACAAAACTTGGCAAAAAATATTTATTATTATGAATAAAAAAAAATCCTATCATTTAATGTCATGGATTTTCGCAACTGATTCCATAATTTCAAATACATAGTTCGTTTTTGGTCTGTCACCCCAAAAAACTAGGCAGGTGCCTATTTTTAGTTAACGAGAACCGATCTAAGATTCTTCTTAATAATGTTTTTCATAAAAGTCCCTCATTTATTTGCGCACAAGGCCACACCGTTCTCGCAATTACCCAAACAATTAATTAAAACTTCTACAAAGAAAACTCGAGGGAAGAAATTAAAAAAGCAAGCTCAACAAATCGAGAAGTTTCGCACGAGAGCACGTCAAATCAGTCGACGGGCGGGAAAATCGTCTTTTGCCGAAAAAAATCCGGTAAAAAACCGGCTGCAACCGGTAAAATCCGGGGTCGGTGCCAACTTTCCGCTCCGGAGGGATGACTGGGCGCTTCCCGCTCGGAATGACCCATTCACTCTAGAAGTTTTGGACGAGGCATAAATTAATAGCGTTTTTTGGCTTTTAAACACAGTTTGTTAGCAGAGGGATGTTCAATGTTTTTTTTTGGAAATAGAATTTTCTTTCACCTTATCTGAACGAGTGCTGCTACAATTTATCTAAGCAAAATGCGTTCGAAAGCCAAAAAATGGTAAGTAATTACCATGGATCGTTCATTTACATCTTTTACAATAATGGTAAAATTCGATTTTATATTTTAAGTTTCAAAAGCATCCTGTATGTAATAAAATCAAAAAAACAAACAATTTTTTCCTATTCTTAAGTTTAACTTCGAAAAACAAACAGTAAGTGACTCGCAAGCTCATTATTTAGCCATCAAGTTGCCTCCTCCATTCTTTCCAACATCACATTTCCCGTTTTCCGTCGGCCTACTTTCTTCAACATCTGCAGCTCTTTTGTAAAACCAAGTGCCTTTTACCTGCAAGATAGTGTATCTTACAGTCATATTTATTTTCTAGTATACTGCGCATATGTTGTGTTGCTGTAAAGAGCATTTTCTATTCTGTGGTATCTCCGTGCGGTGCCGGTGACATGGCGACACTTTATTGTGAGATTTGAATTTAGAAGCTGTTACTTTGAATATGGAATGGTTTTCATTCGATATGGTGTGGACCAATAAAATATTACGATGAATTGAGAACCTCTTCCTTTTTGGGAAGTCGGTTAAAAAGACACCCGATATTTTATTATTATGGCCTTGATAAAAAATACATTGTTTCAGATAGATTTCGTATAAATAGATCAAGAAATTTTATTTTATTAAATGTTTTTATTCCGTATAATAAGCTACATTTTTTATTGAGATCAATTCGAAATAATTAGTCTTACCTATACCTCTTTATAAATATGAATGAATGCATATCAATAAAGCTTTGCAGTTAAAACTATCCCTATTACAATTTAACTAGACCTCCATTAAAATAGTTATAGCAGTCATAACATAGTATGTTAATACTGTCATACGTTAGTTTTGGTCCTGCTTATTCCATAGGGTCAGCTAGGGGTAGGTTATGAGAACCCTTCATACCCATGGGCCTCGTAAAGGTGGCTAAGGGATGATGCTATAGGGATGTTTCCGTAACCATCCCTTTTTGGAGATGATACGTCATAGGATGATGTTGCGAAGATGAGTAGAGAAAAAATATTTATGCGATAGAATTGCGAACTTCTTTTTTTTAAGTCGGTTAAAAATGGGTATTGAATGAATTGTGGAATGTTATTTCAGGTATGGTTTATATGTAACTGTTTCTTGGTATATTCTAACCAATTTCTAAAGGGAGTGAGTGCACCCAGTATTTTTTATTATTTCTTCTTTACTTTATGTATTGATACATTGACAATTAGTTTTTTAGGTCATCATCTGCCTAGCCTTTTCCCAACTATTTTGGGGTCGGCTTCCAGTCTAACTGGATGCAGCTGAGAACCAGTGTTTTACATGGAGCGACTGC
>NWSH02000329.1:1478178-1499446 GCA_002382865.2 Heliothis virescens | reverse complement strand
GCATCCTGTATGGTAATAAAATCAAAAAAACAAACAATTTTATATTCCTATTGGCTTTAAGTGTTTAACTTCGAAAAAACAAACAGTAAGTGACTCGGCCAAGCTTCATTCAATTTACATCCAAGTGCCTACCTTCCATATCCTTTCCAACATTCACATTTCTCCGTTTAACCTCGGCTACTTCTCAACATTCTGCAGCTCTTTTGAAAACCAAGTCCTTTACCTGCAAGATAGGTACTTACAGTTCATATTTGGAATTTCTTTCTTATATCCTGGCATATGTTTGTGTTGCTGTAAAAGAGCTTCATTCTGTGGAATATCTCCAGAGCGGTGCGGGACATGGCGACACATCTTCAATCTAAGTGAGGTTTGAATTTAGGAAGCCTGTTACTTTGAATATGGAATGGTTTCAATTCGAATTTATGGTGTGGACAATAAATATTACGATGAATGAGAACTTCGTCCTTTTTGGAAGAAGTCGGTTAAAAAGAACACCCGATATTTTTATTATTATGCCTGATAAAAAAAATACATGTTTCAGATAGATTTCGGTGTCATATAAATAGATCACAGAAATCCTTATTTATTAAATGTATTCCGTATAATAAGCTAACATTTTTTTATTGCCAGATCATTCGAAATAATCCAGTCCCCTATAACCCTGATACCTCTTTATAAATATCGAATGAACTGCACATGCAATAAAGCTGTGAGTAAACGAAATATCTATTACAATTTAACTAGACCTCCATTAAAATAGTTAACAGTCTAACACCTAGTATGTAATACTGTCATACGTTAGTTCTGTCTGCTTACTTCACGATAGGGTCAGGTAGGGGTAGGTATGAGCAACCCTTCATACCCTGGGCCCGTAAAAGTGGCTAAGGGATGATGCTATAGATGTTTCCTTAAAACCATCCCTTTTTGTGAGATGATACGTCATAGGATGATGTTCGCGAAAGATGATAGAAGAAAAATATTTATGCGATTAGAATTGCGAACTTCTTTTTTTTAAAGTCGGTTAAAAAATGGGTATTGAATGAATTGTGGAATGTTATTTCAGGTATGGTTTATATGTAACTTTCTTGGTATAATTCCAACCAATTTCTAAAGGAGTGATGCAACAAGTGAGTTTTATGTATTTTGGGCTTCTTTACTTTATTATGAACATTGGACCAATTAGTTATTTTAGGTCATCGATCTGCTGCTAGCGCTTTTTCAACAACTATTGGGTCGGTTCCAGTCTAACTGGATGCAGCTGAGAACCAGTGTTATAAGTACAGTGGAGCGACTCCCTATCTGACCTTCCAACCCCCTGGCAATCATGGGCAACACTTGGGTAAGACTGGTTATCAGAAACTTTCTGGCTTCTGGAACTACCCGTAACGACTAGCCAAAGATGTTCAGAATGACAAGCCGGAGAAACCCAATGTTATATTCGTGCCTCAAACACGGAAGAACTCGTTTATGAAAAGAGGGTCACCCATCCATCCACGGACCGACCGCGTCAAGCGTTGCTTAACCTTATGATCGATCGATCCGCGCGGCTTTGACTTAGCCACGAGCTCTTCGACGAGGTCAGGCACAAATATTATTTTAAATCTATATTTTTGGGTCTCCTTATTGGGGTGTTTCTACACATGCCAAACAAACAAACGTAATAAATTGTATATTATCATAACTTGCGAGTGTGAAAGTAAAATGAATAGCCAAAACGATTGATTCATTTTGTATATTATTGTCTAGGTCCTTCAATAATGAGAAATGTACCCATTACTTCTTTATATTGCTTAGGTTTTATATCCATTATTACTGAATATCGACACTACTTATATCACCTTGAAATAAAAACTACAATAAAAAGCTCTCGCTGTACATACGCGTCATTAGGCGCTAATCGAAGTACACATCATTAATCATTGTTATATCAATATTATTGATTACTAATATACGCACTTATCATGGCTGTGTATGTCTGTACGCATGTTTTTGGATTGTATATATTCAGTATAATATACATTTTTGATACTGAACAGCTAAGCATTTAAAATGACAATGCATTCATCAAGATTAACTAGCTCCTGCCAGCGGATTCCTCCGCGTTTCCTCTATAAATGGGCTATCTAACACTGAAATAATATGTCAAATACGATTAGTAGTTACTTTGATAAGCGCATTCAATTAAACATACCCTACAGCTTAGTAATATTAGTATAGTCTGATATTTTTTTATTCTGCGTGAAAACTACCGATGAGTTCGCCTATTGTGTTTCTGTTTTTTTTCTAATTATATATTTTTTCAATTATGTGTAAAATAAAGAAGCTAGTTGTAAAAAGTTACTAACAACTAATTTCTCTTGTTACAGCCACAAGAAATGAAACGCAGAAGGAGCCTCGCATTAGGCGCCGCGTGACGTGTTGACTAGCCATGCCCTCTGACGACGTCTCCACGATGCGCTACATACTATTCTGCCTCCTCTCTCTGTCCTTCAACCGAAACTTCGCCTTCGTGCTCGACAAACAGAACCCTTACTCGCAATTCCGCAAATGGAACGCAGGCTTGAACGGCACACTCGAATTAGAGTTCAAAACTGACCAGCCAAACGGTCTATTGTTGTATACCGATGACGGTGGGACTTACGACTTTTTTGAACTGAAGCTGGTTAATGGAGCGTTGAGACTGAGGTATAACTTGGGGGGAGGGGCGCAGATCATCACGGTGGGCAGCAACCTCAATGACGGACATTGGCATAAAGTGCAGGTGAGTCTGTTTTACAATATTATGACCTATTTTTCTTTTGTTTTGGATGTACTCGTATAAATATAGAAATGTTATGCATATTATTTTCGTAAAACTCATGCTGTGAAAATCGTAAAGACGTTTTATGTTACGATAGCGAGGGAGCCATATTCGTGTGTACATGCACATTGTCTTCATATACCTAACTAGCTGTTTTGGTGTGGTTTCACTCACATCCCGTGAGAACTACTGCCCGTACCCGGATTAAATTATATAGTCTATGTTACTCGGGAATAATATAGTTTCCAAACAGAAGAATATTTTTTCAAATCAGTTCAATAGTTTCGGAAGCTTTAGGGCACAAACAAAGAAATAAACAAAAAATGTTTCCTCTTTATTACTTTAGTATAGATGATATTACAAGAACTGAATAGTATGTTACAAAACTATTTACCAAAATAATTGAAATGTGATTATTATGGAGAAAATGTAATATCATTTATTCCTGCTAAACTTTGATGACATCTAATAGATTATGAGGCAAAACAAAAGACAGTCTGCCGACGTCAGAAAGGTCATAAAGATTACCTTAGAACAAGAGCCTAAATACATCTGTAGGTATCAATGACGTCACACTCTAATCCCGACATATGGATACCAATGTATATTAATTATAGTTCTAAAACCTACTCACTTTGACACGATCATCGATCATCTATTCTGTAGCTATAAGTACACATTGTGTTTGTGTACGCAGCTTTATATAGTGAAATTTTCCTTATAATTGAAACTTTGTCGTTTTGTCAAGGGTGTTAGTAAGTACGACCTTTAGTTGAATATTTGTTAAGCTTGTTCTAGAAATTAGGTGCTTACATACAATGCCTATTCCTACTTCAAGGCTGGTTAGCCGTGTATAGTAAATCAATTGAGGTGCTGAAAAAGTGTAGACTAGAAAACACATACTGAAAATGCCTGTACCTGAGTATGTAATGAAAAATGATACTAATTTGGTCCATTCCTATAATTTTTAAAGAATATTCAGACTGACGTATTTATTAAACCCTTAAAAATATCTTCAGTCTAATTCCTGTTTTCTACTAATATTATAAATGCAAATGTATGTATGTTTGTTACTCTTACACGCAAAAACTATTGAACGGATTTTGATGCAATTTGGCAACACAGCTTAAATATCAGAATAACATCTAGGCTGCTTTTTATCCGGGTACGGGAAGTAGTTTCCTCGGGAAGTGGGTGAAACCGCTGGCGGAGATAGTAAAACATATATACAGACGACAGGAGGTCAACCTATCCGAATGTCTAAAATTTTACCATTCGAATATTAACCTTCCATCAATGTGATAAGGTTGAAAATCTATCGCAGAAATTTGACAGGTTGTGGTAACGTGATGTGTTGTCGTGTGTACTTAACAGTTTCTCTTCTTCTTCCACCAGGTGGCGCGTCGAGATGAGCATACGTCTTTGACAGTAGACGGTAGTACCCAGAGCAAAACGTCTCGCGGCAAAGAGTTTATCTTCGGCAAGTTCAATTCAAACTCCGACGTGTTCGTCGGGGGAATACCGCCATCGTAAGTGAAGTTTTTTTATTATTTGAATATGGAATCAAAAGGAACCTTCATTCTTCTAATCTAACAGACATACCTACATGTGTTTGTTGCGCCACTTCTTCTTCCCAGCAAAAACACATAGGAAGTGGAGAAGGGAGGGCGTTTTTGGGGTTGTTTCATGTAATTTTGGCGTTCTAAAAGTGCTGTTTTCAGCCTACTTTGAATTATGATTCATTTTGTCTAAATAAAAAAATCGAAGGACCAGCTTTAGAGTTGTAGGTGTAAACATAGGTCTTACGGTACGAATGAATATTTTTGTAGAGTTCTTACCAATCTTTTTGCTGTCACTGACTGTTGCGCGAGTCGCTGCGCAGAAAGCATTTTCAAGCATCAGCGGGTAGCCCTCAGAATTTAATTGCGGATTGTTATCGAGCTTTACAAGAGTTTTGCTGCTTTTTCTTTTCACTGGTTCTGATACAGCTCTAGATAACTACCTGATAGATAATGCCATAGAAAAACGGGTAGTCAATGGCATAGTCAATAGCATTTCTATGGTATTAACCGTAAAATAGCTTTCTGAAACATATGAAATGGGTCCTAAATAGATCTTAGGTATATAATATTTAAAGTGTGTGTGTGTGTGTGAAAATAAAAATGCAGGTTTCAAGAATTAGTCCTCTGGTACAAAATACACATCATCACGTCAGATGATCTAGATAACAATAGGCGCTTAATCAGCACAAATTAAATTATTGTTTCGGTTTACTGTAAAAGCGATGAACTACTATTTATCATGGCTAATTAATTGCTGCCTATGATTTCAGAACGTAATGTTAGTTGCCAATTCATTTGGTTGTGAACTCTCGTTTATTTAGTGTTGCGTGCGGCCTGAAACAATAACTGCGGAATTCTGTAAGCTATCTATCCACTGTTTAGAGATCACAGATTGGACGAAATATACAAGCTGTTGTTTTGCATCCTGGTCAAATTCAAGGCCGTAGTTATGATTCTCGACCCAAGTCAACAATAAAATGAAAAAGTTTTTTTATTTTTAAAATTTCATCAAATTCCGGCAGTGTATATTAGCCGTATTTGAATGTGTTAGTAGCCTTATAACCGCGCTGCGCTTTACACAAACGCAAACAACATGGACTGACGAACGGATTGGTTTTATCTACGGTTATAAGACTACTAACATTCAAATACGGCTAGTATAGTAAAAAAAAACATTTTATTATTGATTTGGGTCGAGAATCATTAGCATAACTACGTCATGAATTTGACCAAGATACAAAACAACAGCATGTATAAGGAGCTGTCAAATTCAATTTGTAATCGCAAATCAATGGATCGATTGGATATAGAAATCCACCATCAGTCATAAAGTTTAACTTGCTGTTAAAAATCTAAGTTAAGTTTAAGAATCTCTTGATTGGTCAAACTTTTAGAGTTGGGTGCAACAAAAAAATATTACCTTATACTTATCAATAACAGCGTTTTTACAGTAACATGCGTATACGCGCTACGTGTTAAGAGTCCTTATATCTTTTATCCAATCCATATAAATCACTCCAGTATAAACTATACACAGAGTATAATTTATGCTACCAACCACAAAACTACCAATTTGCCAACCGCAACATATTGAAACTAATTACTCTAACCACCCACTCTGACCTATAATAATATTATAAATACGAAAGAGAGTTTGTTTGTTACATTTCCAACTCGGCTCAACCAATTCAGATAAATTCTTAAAATAAATAAGTGGTACTTTGAAAAAAAGTAAAGTGCCAATTTCACAGGTTCCAAATAATGTTCTAGATAGATAACTGACAGATGTGGGCATAGAAAAGTAGTCAAAAAAAAGAAAATAATTTCTACAGTATATTATATGTAGACTGCCTCGTTGGTCTAGTTGTCGCATAGCCGACTGCTGTGCACGTGGTCTTGGGTTCAATTCCCGGGACGGGCCGAAATCGCTTTGTGGGTTTTAGAAACTTTCACAAGGCAGCCCGGAGTTGGAAGTTGGTGATTGATACACCCGTGCATCGGAGAGCATGTTAATGTCGGTCCTGCGCCTGATCTCTCTCCGGTCGTGTCGAATTGCCGTCCCATTGGGTTATGAGAGTGAAGGAATAGGGAGTGCACCTGAGTCTGCGCAAATGCTTGTGCACTATAATATGTCCTGCGCAGCTGGCTGATGTCCTTATATGAGAACAGCCGCCGTTGCCGGTAATCGGCTAGGATGCCATCACATATGTCAGATAGCAATCGAGAACCTTAGCAACTGGCTGTAAAGGTTATATTTTATCCAATCGCGGAAACAGTTAATGATGTAATTTCAATTTACATTAAAAGAGACATTTTCAATCACGCCGAGTTAAAACAGTTCAATCTTAACTGATGGTTCTGTCGGTGAATTGAGAGATTACCCGCGCTTTAGTTAATTGAAATGAGTTAAGTATGCTTTTGTGGTTAGGTTAAATGTTTATGATAAATTATTTTGTACCTTGATTAGGTTTTGTAATGATAGAGAAATATTTTTGACTGCATCTCTGACTAATCACTGATTTGTTTGTGGTGTGTTTTGTTTGTCGTCCTTTCAAACATAAGCTACAGAACAAATTTTATACACCGATAGTTAAGCTAGAGCCAGAGAAAAGACATATGTTAGTTTTTATCCCATTGCGAGTGGTATGATCCTCTGGACATAGGTGGAACCGCGATAAACAGCTCTGGGCCTCATACAAATGGCTAATTTAATTAAAATACACACATTTTAAAGTCAAAAAGAAAAAACACATTTTAAAATATGTCACAAGCTACTAAACAAAAAACCAGCATTCGGAAAAACTATTACGATAATCGATTCTCTCACAAACGAGCGCAGATTCACCAATCGAACTCGTATTTTTCTGATACGATCTTTTCTACTAAACAACGTCACGTACGCAAATTTAAACCCTGCAGTTTACGTGTTAAAGTCGAAATTCGAATGCAAATTTTAGAATTCTGTGACCATGGAAATTGCAGCTTTAAATTTTACGTGTTAAGGTTTATTTTGCAAGGAATATTTTGGAGTCAAACGCATTGGGTTGTACGGTTAATTGGTGTGTCGAAATCCGTTAGTATATTCCGATTCATAGAGAAATGCCTGTGAATCATTGTAAATTTATTCCCAAGCGAATTTCTAACTGGTGCACTTTACTCAGAAAGCATTTGCATTAATATTCAAGTTATTTGAACGAAACAGTTTAACGTTTACTTGTGACATGCAGAACTTCAGTATTTTTGAGTATGTGTAAAAGTTTGCCGTCAACTGAAAGACCTTATTGTACATATTTATATTATAAAGCTAAGGAGTTTGTTTGCTTGAACGCGATATTTTCAGGGACTGATTCTATTTGAAAAAATATTTTTAATGTTATATAGCGCAACTATCGAGAAAGGCTACATTAAATTCACATAAAGTATTAAAGTGATAGAATAGTTACTACGGGACGTGGAGAGAAACAGCATATTGAATTCCGCAGTTAGTCAATAATTGTAAACTTCATTAAAACGCCGTAATATTAGAATTGAAATTTTATAACAGTTTATATTGCTATATTCAACAATTTACATAGCTGAATATCCTGTGCCTGAAATGAAATGAAACTAAATATGAAATGAGTTTAGTATTATATGTATAGTAGCTATGAAAACATTTTCATAAACGTTTCATTTCTTTTATCTTTTTGTTAGCAACTGATCTAGAAGACTTTTGTTTGGAGATAAGTAGTACGTTTATTTTACACAAAGAGAGAACAATTCTTCTTGTCCAATTCTCTTTGTGTTCATAAATATTAAATTAATTAAGAATAATACACAGAGCTAATAATGTAACTAGAAAATTGTATAACTTATTGTAGTATACCTTATTTGTGAATTAGACAAGTTTTATATTAAAAGATAACGAAAATAATAACTTTGATATTTTTTAATACTCTCCGCCGGCCGTTTCATCCACGTATTGTGAGAATTACTTCGCGTATATTGACAAAAAACTGAAAAAAAAATCAAGTAGGTCCACTTTTTCTTGAGATACACACGTTCAAAAATACAAACTCTTTAGCTTTATAAATGGTGTAGATTTTCGTAATCTACACTATTTACAAAATATTGACTATTACAAGAAATAAAGAAAATCTCACACTTTTCTCACCACATTTTCACCGGAATAACACTACAATAGTTTTCTACATGTCTCAAGTCCTAGTTTCCACCGCTAACAACCCCGGTAAGTCATCAGGTGTTTTACACCCCTAGTAATTGAAAACAAACGCCCCGCCGAGTGGCCCTTAGTTAACGGATTAAATGCATCCTGCTGATATAATCCTCAACTACCCATGTTTTATGACGTGCACTTAAAGTTTATGTACAGGGAAATGTAGAAAATTTTAATTGAAATTGGTCCTTCGAGTTGTAAGGTTTATTTTGTAAGGTTTCCCTTGGATTTCTTATAATTATGTAAAAACTTTACTAGGTAGGTTTTAAGTTAGGTAGTAGTAGTAAAGTATGGTGTTCAACGTTTTTGAGTTTTTTTATAGATAAGTAACGAATTAAAAAAAAACAATCAAACAAGTCAAAGTTACGAGTACAAATATATAGGTTTAAAAAAATCATAAATCTAGATAGCGTTAATTTATTATCATAATCACAATGCTCATATCTCATTCTAATACTAAAAGCTTTTTCTCAGTCTTCAGTAATGACATATAGTGGATGCTGATAATATCCAAAATAGGTCTTAAGCGAAGCGAAGAAGTTTTGTGCAGCTAAGTATGAGTATTTTACAAAGAACGACTGTCTATCTGACCCCAAAATGAGTATGTATTGATCAAACAATATCGAGCAGCAAATTCTTTATTCAGACTGTAAGTCTCCGAACACCTGCCTATTACACTTGTTATATTTTATTAGTATTCGTTCCGTCTAGCCTTTTGTTAGGCCTTTGTAAAGGACCTATGAATTAGGCTCAGGAACGTGTCTTGACTATAGATAGGGGTCACGGCTTTTGTGTTATACTGAAATGTTTTTTGTCCGTCTTTTATTTATTGGAACTATTTTTCGATTACCGTTAGGTAATGGTAGATTTTTTTACTTATTGTTATTAAGATAATCATCCAATTATTAAAAGTGAAAGATAAAAAACTAAAATAATTAAACGCACATTTGATATTTCTCTATATAAAGCTTAAAGCAAACTCATCAATTAGTTTAATGGTATTAAAATAACCACATATTATTAATTGAAAGTCTCCCAAGACCAATAACACTCAGACTAACTATCTCGACTTCAGTATATAAAATATCCAAAACTAGCAATCTAATATTCATTAAGAACAAATGAAAAACTCCAAGTCATTATTTCATTCAAATAGCATTTGTTTCTATCGCCTGGAGATTTGGTAAAAAGAAGAAAAATGTAGAATTTAGTTATTTAAATAAATGTTGTTATAATTCATGTTGACTTCTTTATTTTAATTACAAATATAAAGAATAAAAAGTGCCCCCTAAAGACAAAGATGAAAAATTAAAACTTATTTTAGAGGGCTTTTTTATAGACGTGAAACATAGGTAATGCCGCCGGCAGCTCTTAGTCAACTAAAGCTAATGTATCTTAAGGAAAGTTTTTAACCAGTAGTACAGACAGCAATGCAGTGTACCCAAAATCCATCATATCTGTGAAATTTTACAAATCATTAACCTTCCACTATTGTGATAAGGTTGAAAATCGGTCGCAGAAATTTGACAGATTTGTGTACATTGGCTTGCTGTCGACTGTACAAGTAAAATTAGTTTCAGAACGAAGAAAACGCATTAAGGAAACAATCGTCAAATTGATAGCAATTAATATACCATTAATAAACGTTAAAACAAAAACAATTATTGAAATTACCTTTGTAATTATTATGTTGTATTTGCATTGAAATTAATATTATGATAAAATCACGAAAAGATTATCTCCCAGTAATAATATTTCAATGCAAATATTAAAGCACGATCTGAATATTAACGAAGTTTACTATTCATTAATCTGTTACTTGTAAAATTAATTTTGTATTTCATTGAAATAATAATTTTTCAAATCAAATGATTTTTTAATTAATGGAACGTTGAAATATTGCATTCTTGCTAATAAAGACTGACGTTTGAAATATAAGCGATTAGCGGGTTTTGTAATTCAATTAAAATATGAAAATTAAATGATTTTCTCAACTAATTGATAGTAATGAATCGTCTTTAGAAGGAATAATTTAATTTTGTATATCAGCTTTTAAAAGGAATATTATTGTATATTTGCAATATCAAACTAGAGATGTTTTATTAATTCTTATATTATTTGCAAATGACTTAAAATTATATGTATAGTTCTTTCTGCAACATTTTTAAGTTTTAAGGCAGTGTATATATGTAATTTATTTTGTATGTTAATAATACAATTAGCTTTTTATGACGTTCATTCTAAAACGGATGAACCAATAAGAACAAAAATTGCCAGAGAGATAAGTGGAACTTTGAAGATAACGTCGCATGCAAAATCTACTAATAAATACAGCAACCCGCTAATCCCTTAACTTGTACCATACACCAAAGCGTTGCGTGTGCACAATACAGCACAGACCATTGTTAGAGCGACAAAGTTCCAACGCAAGTTAATAGCAGTCGCGGCCCGCTATTGTTGCCTAATAATGCTGCTGCGCTTTTAATAAAATACTTTTTAATAATGTAAAAGGTTTATTTTAATGTGCAGTTTTGCTTACATTTACCGGTAGCTGTAATAATGTTATTCTCATAGTTCTGTTTATTGTACGTATAGTGACAGTTTTCTCCAGTTTTGAGGCTGGAGATTGAGCATCCTGGCTATAAGGATCAGTCATTATGTGGCTAGCATTTTTTAACGATGTTGGGGTCGGTTTCCAGTCTAACTGGATGCAGCTAGCACCAGTGTTTTCCATGGAGCGAACACAAATCAAAGTAACTACTCAATTCAAGTACATGGGCCTCTCTCGATACCTTTAGTAAGACTGGTTATCACATTTTCTGGCTTCTGACTACCAGCAACGACTGACAAAGATGTATAAATGAAAGTCAAGGTCAAATTCCTGGCTCCAGTATTTTGAAAGGTACTCTGCCCTTGTTTTCAAGGTAAAGCAACGCATACAACAGCACAAAATTCCTAAATGAGAACATTCGTCGAGTATTCTGCAATTCCTTTAAGAAGAAGTTTATTACGTCATGCATGCAGCCTTCATCTCAGTCAGTCTCGGTCGGCTGACTTTCAGCCTAGACCCATCAGAAATACAGACAAACTATTTTACTAACAATAGCTTGAAACAGTCTTTCGGAAGGTCGCGGGTTCGAGCCTGACCCAGTTGTTCTATTGTTAACCACTTCGAAAATAGTTTGGGAGGTCGGCCTGTATGGAATTGTGGTATCAAGGGGTAGAAATGCTGAGTCAAATCCCTTTATATTTGTAAATTAAATTCGTATCGCTAAATCTGTTTATCTATGAATTTATCGGCGGTTTAGGTTATTAGGGTCAAAATATTTTGGTTAGCTATTCTTGAAAGGTTAAAGTGATTTTTTTTATAGGTTTGTGCAATTTGTGGTAAGTGAAACGCATATATAATGTTTAGTTAAATAGCAATATTTTTAGCAAAAAATTTACTAGCTTCCGCCAGCGGTTTCATCCGCTTTTGGGAACTACTGCCCGCACCTGGATAAAAATAAGTTTTTAGTAGTTCCTGAGATTAGCGCGTTCAAACAAACAAACTCTTCAGCTTTACAATATTAGTATAGATAAGACCAGAAAAAAAAAATTGTAACATATATCTACTAACTCCGCTTACCCTTTAAACTAACTGTAGGCGTATTTTTCATTTTCAAAAGAAAACACCGAAAAATATAACCTACAAAAATACGCGTAGCAATCGTCGTAGCACTACATAACTACGGCGTAGACGTCTACGATTTAGCTGACTACGGCGTAGCTATTGGGGTTATTGCTTCCGAATTGTGACGCTCGCGGGATTTTCACATAATATTGGTACTATACTCGTTCTAACCTTATTTATGTAGTCAACTTTGGTATTTGAAATGGTACTTCTTAGTGCAGGGTAATAGTCGTTATCGTAAACTGTTAACCTTGACTTTGAATAGGTTTGCAATGGCTTTTAATGTTATGGATTTCTATGTCTTGTAACCTTCATAGAATAATGCAAATGTTTATAGGTAAATGACGACAAGCTTCACGGCCAGTATCACAAGTTCCAGATAAAGAATTATACAGTTACTAGCTTCTGCCAGCGGTTTCAGCCGCGTCCCGTGGGAACTACTTGGCGCATCCGGATAAAAAGTAGCCTATAACCTTCCTCGATAAATGAGCTATCTAACACTGAAAGAATTTTTCAAATCGGACCATTAGTTCCTAAGATTAGCGCGTTGAAACAAACAAACTCATCAACTTTATAATATTAGTATAGATTTGACAGACCATGCCATAAAAAGTACTCATAATTAAAAACATATTACAGCACTAGATAACTATTTAGAACTTTGTCTGGAACCTATAAAACTGGCCGTTTATCTTTTAATCGATGAAATAACACACTGAAAATGTTCGACTATCTTTCAGTAAGCAAATTGTATGAAACAATGACGAGCTCGTACAGTCACGCACATAAATCTAAGCACTAACATGTTAGGAGCCACAATAGTTAGTAACACCTGTCGTGTTGAGTATAAATTGTCGGCTCAACGGAGACACATCGATGTCAAACGTTCCCACGATCGGCATCGATTTTACGCAGTATATAATATATACGCAACGAGTTGTATACGTACCGAGTCATATACGTGACGAGTTATATACGCGACGAGTTGTATACGTAACGAGTTATATACATGACGATTTCTGGTCCTTTGATCAGGGATTAGATCCCCATTAATCTATACTAATATTATAAAGCTGAAGAGTTTGTTTATTTGAACGCGCTAATCTCAAGAACTACTGGTCCGATTTGAAAAATTCTTTCAGTGTTCGATAGCCCATTTATCGAGTAAGGCTATAGGATACTTTTTATCTGGGTGCACCGAGTAGTTCCCACGGGACGCGGGTGAAACCGCTGGCAGAAGCTAGTTAGCTAATATTATGAGCGTCATTATTTTAATTTTATCCACAAGATGCTTTCCTAGACAGACCTATTTCTTTGTTTTCGTTTGTACCTTAAAGGTTCTAAAACTACTCAACCGTTTTGAAACATTCTTTCACTGTTAGGAAAACTACACTACCTCGAAGTGACAAAATATATATTTTATTCGGGTACGGAAAGTAGTTTCCTTGAGACGCGGATGAAATCACAGTTGCTAGCTAGAAGGATAAAATAATATTCAGCTGAAATTATTTTAATTATTTTGTGTGGAAAACTCACAATCTCTTTTCGAAATATAAAACTACATTCCCAACACGACTTTGCAACAAATAGTAACTGTATTGAAACTACAAAAGAAAGTGGGGAGAAAGGATAAGGTGACCTGAATTGGCTAGCAAGTGGGCCAAGGAGTATTACTGATGAGGCCATATCGAGATCAGTCCCCTTTCCAGCGGGTTTATACAAGGTATCATTTGGTCCTTGTAGTCGCACCGTTTTGAGGTCGAGTAGTTTTGTAGGGAATAGAGCGAGTTGTTTTTATTGGTTGAAATAAAAAGATATGGTTTAAAGGAAAGTGTGGGGATGTTGTGTTTAGTTTCGTTAAATAATTTGTGGGTGTCGGTTTATCATTTAGAAAAAGTAAGTTTTTTATTATTTTACACTTCTTCTTCTTATCGAGTGAGCTGCAGGTTTAATCACCTGACAAGCCCTAGTGTCAGAGTTTTCTCAAATCCGCCTGACGGCCTCTGACGTGGATTTATAACTACGACTATACTACTACACTAGTTTGGGCTTTTAGAAAATCGTATAAATCAAATTATTTATTTCTTTTAATAGGTTTCACAGAACACTTTAACATGTCAATATTTTAAAAACTAGATGAGGCCGGTATTTCATATCTGATTCCCTTAATATAAAGAAAGACAATCGATTTTAAACTAAACCAATTTAATTGTATACGTTGTATGTATGTTCTACTGTAATAACAACTAACAACACATTGTCACAGCCTACTTAGAAAGAAAGCCTACTCATCAAAAATTTAATACTCTCAATAATAACACTTTCTTGAACATGGAATATTCCCATTAAAAGCTTCAAACCAAAGTATCGATCGAATGTTTAAAAAAAAACTAGAACATTTTTTTTCCCTCAATTTTCGGTAGAGAAGTCGTAATTTAAAAAAATGTGACTTTTCATTACTGTTTCTTTGTGAATAGAGATTGTTTTTAAAATTGTAGTATTATTAATACTCGAATCTAAACTAATATCTAGATTCAATAAAGACATTCATGACTGGAGCTCCTAGATCAATTCTCCCACAATTCCGCGAAAACTACACTTCACCCACTCGAAGAAAAAGTTATCCCTCGAATAAATAAGCTGTCTGATATTATTATCAGTCTAACAGGTTCCAGATAGACTTCTAGATAGCTATCTGACAGATCAGGTATTAAGAGTAATCAATATTAAAAACATTTCTACGGCACTATCCGTCAGACAACCACATATTAAGAACTTTATCTGGAACCTGTGAATGTCTTTTTAATCCTAGTAAATTCTAGAGCTAAACAAATTCTTGACCACTAATAATAGCGTCCTAGCCGATTGCCGGCCACGGCGGCTGTTCTCATATAAGGAGATCAGCCAGCTGCGCAGGACATATTATAGTGCACAAGCATTGGCGCAGATACAGGTGTACTCCCTATTACCTCACTCTCATAACCCGATGGGACGGTAATCTGACACGATCGAAGAGAGATCAGGCGCAGGACCGACATCAACGTGCTCAACTTGACCACTAATAATATTAGTACAAAACTTATTCGTAATTTCTCTACAGTCATAATCTCCTAAACTTGCCCGAACTAGTATCCACTAGTTAGCTTAGTTCCTAAGAATTCTACAACAGATTTCACAAATCTTGAAACTTCGTCAATTTCAAATGGAAGTTGTGTGAAGTTTGAAATCAATACAACAGCTGGATGTGGGTCAGATCTGTGCTGCTAGTTTGTAGTTAGATGTGCGGTGACAATTACTTGCTTAGAATCAAGATGACTAGTGGCCCTTTTCTATAGTCTATCTATACATTGACTTGCGATTGGGGGATTGAAATCTATACTTAATAAAATAATGCTGAAGAATTAGTTTGATTGCGCTAATTAGGAACTACTGGTCCGATTTGAGAAATTCTTTCAGTGTCAGATAGCTCATTTATTGAGGAAGGCTATAGGCTATTTGGGTGCGTGGAGAAGTTCCCACGAGATGCGGATGTAACTGCTGGCGGAAGCTAGTAACCTATAAAATTCTATCTTACGGCTTTTCCCATCAACTTGTCTGTCTGTTGATTTGCTTACTTAGAGATTGAATTTTGAAATTATCCCCTTACAAGTAATGTCAAATTCCCATCTCTAGTAACCCAATCGACATGTATGTTATTGAATTTCCTAGTACGTATTTTATAAGGTTCATCATTGAACTATTAAGTCGTGTACTCATAAATTCTTCGTCATTTAAGACTCATGAATTTAAAAGTAAAAGGACCAAAAAGCTCGAAGGACCATTGTTATAAAATATAAAACTTAAACTAACATTCCATCATAAATGACACAAATCTCAATCCGACCTCTTCTCTCAGGGTTAGATCCGCTGCCCTTGTTCGCTCCGCTGTTGAGGCTATAGATATTGATTCAAACTTCTCACTACGACAGCTTGAGCTCTCTCATCAGTTACACTGAGCTGGATTTATTTAACTAATCTTAGTATATGTGGGTTATATGTCGCGTTATATCTTGTTAGTGGAATAATATGTTTGTGGGAATTCGTTTGTGTTATATGTAGTTTGTTTGTGACTTTTGTGCTGGACAAAATTACCGCTGCATAACATTTCTGTAGTTGTAGCTGTTTATATTACACAACGATTTAAATATGTATATATAAAACTTAAATCTATATCTCTTAAAGCTTCAAGTCCGTTTCATTTTAAACGCTGTTGGTTCAAGTTTCACAAAATGTAAATTGAGACATCAATTAAATCCGCCATTTGTAATAGGCGCTATTTGTTTCTAAGACGTCTGGAAGTAGGCATCTTGGAGTGAATAAAATTATATCAAGTTAATAGAAAGTAATAAGTTTTTTATAAAATACACAATACTAATATCTCAACAAAATACTCCAAATAAATTTTCCATCCCAATCACAATAACTTACGACCGAATTCCGCTCAAATAAATAAATAGCTCCTGATCCTTCGATCATAAATAATATACCTCTTACCTCCAACAAATGAGAGGTAATTTCCTACGCGATTTGTGCCCGCATTATGAAGACAATATGACAGGAAAACACCCGTAAAATTAGTTCGGTCTCCCAACGGACTTGGGAAGCGTAAATCATAGTTTTGGACGAAAATTGGCCTTGAGAGTTCGGACTCCTGCGCCACTGGGTAAGGTGAATTATTCACAATTTGAATACACAAAATGTGTGGAAACGCTTTGTAATTCATGAGAAAGTGTGTTTTGGTCTGTATTTTATTGGACAAAATAATAGAACTTTAACATTTTGGGTTACCTACCCCAAAAGGGTGAAATTAGATCCTATTACTAAGATTCGCTGTTCATCTGTCACCGGTATCTCAAAAACCGTGATAGAAAATCAGTTGAAATTTTCTCAGATGAGGTATTATTGACGTTATTACCACCGCTTTAACAACAAATATTGAATTGAAAACTCAAATAAAACAAATACTTTAAGGGCTCCCATACCCTTTATCATCATCATCATCATTTGCGAGTCTGACTCGCACTAGGCCGGTTTTTATGTTAATTCTTAACCATAAAATGTAGTACCTCAGTCATTCCTCTTAACAGACTATTCAAATCGATAAAATAGAATTGTTAGCTTATAGCAACATTATACAAATAATTTCAATCAAAACTAAAATTATTGTTATTACAACGTTAGAGGCTAAAGCTAATAAACAAATCAAACATTTGCACACTGAAACAGAAATCTGTCAATCTAATAAATTAATTCAGAAGTTTAAAGCCAGTTACGTCAGCCGTGTATCAATGAATGCACGTTTCAATGGAATTTCAAAGCATTACATAGATGTTCTATCAAATGCAGCTTTGGTCACCGAACAGTTCAACAAAATTGTAATTTATCTAATGGTGCAATCCTATTTAGTTTGGTATTTTATGCAAGTGTGTGACAGATTTTTAAAAGTATTTTTATTGCAGTTGATTCATTAATAGGTCAGCTGTTGCACGCGGTTATGTCCCGTGGAAAGTACTACCCGTAATCGGATAAATTGTAGATTATATTATCCGAGGATAGTGTAGTTTTACAACAGTGATAGAATTTTTCAGATCGGTTCAGTAGTTTCGAAGCCAAATGGTATAAACACGCAAACAAAGTCATTTTTCCTCTTTATAATATTAGTTAAGATATAATTGTGTAACTTACGACTTTCAGCTTCCAAAATAATCATCCAATTATCATTCGTTGTCATCGTTTCATCCGAAAGACGTCCACTACTGGACAAAGCCCTCTCCCATGGTTCGCCACTTATTGATCTTTAGCAACCCACATAATGACTATTTCATTCTAATCCCAAATTCAATCCTATGCATATCTTTTGTCGTAGAATCTATGACTCCCAGTATCCAAAGGTCTTAAAGCAAACAGTGTACATGAAATATGACAGCAACGTTTTAGACAATAACATTTGTTAGCCAATACACAAACATTGGCGCCAAACTTCGTCTAGTAAACAATGGTCTCCCTCGAGTTAAGCGCATTGTTATGCCGTGATTTGTGACTAGGATGCTGAGATATATTTGGTGTAATCGTATAAGGGAAAAGCTATAATCATTTTTGTTTATTTATATAATTAATTTATTTCTAAAGTTTGTACATAATATAAGTTTTATATATAGAAATTTCTCATTTGATATCTCAATTTGTTCTTGACTAGATTCCACAGCGGATTCATTCACGTCTTGGGGGAACTGTTCCGCGCATCCGGATAAATAAACGGTACCCTTCCTCAATGAACGTGATACCACAATGGATAATAATTCTTCAAACCGGTCCAGCGGTAACTAAGATTAGCGTGTACAAGCACAAGTTACTCATCTGCATCCAGTAAGACTAGAAGCTAACCCCAAAATAGTCAGGAAAAGGCTAGGCAGATGATGAAAACCAAGACCTCATATCTGACGCTCAAACTCGGTTAATCTTAAACACAAAATTACCAGTATGAAATAGTAAACAATCAAACAAAATTGTCAAGCACACAAGACCAATGTTGGCGTCAATTCACTCGTCGAACAAAAGGCTACCCTCGGATTGCGACGCATTGTTGCTTCGTGATTTGTGGTCCGAAGGCTCTATGATTTGTTGTAAGTTAGGCTCTTACATCAAACAATAAACCCTTCTAAATCAATTTACTAGTTTCGGGGACAACAAATAAGTTGTTTGAAACTATACTTGGATTTTGTGATATAATTTTTCGTACAGAAGGACCAATTTTCTTTTTTAAGTCATTTTGTTTTTTTTTTAAGTTTTTATGTGAAAAGGATAGTTCGCGCTATTGTAAGCTCAATTATAATTAATTTCACCCGCGTCCCTTGGGATCTACTCCGCGTACTTGAATAAAAAGTAGCCTATAGCCTTCCTCGATAAATGGGGTATCTAACACTGAAAGAATTTTGTCAAATCGGACCAGTAGTTCCTGAGATTAGCGCGTTCAAACAAACAAACTCTCCAGCTTTATAATATTAGTATAGATTTCGGATAAGCAAAGCTTCTGGAAAATATTATTTTATTTATTTTATTTTTATTTTATTTGATAGGGATAAAAAACAGTTACATGCCACAGCTTAACTAAAGAATCTTAAATCAACACTTATATAGTAAATACAGTGATACTTGATTAGTTTCTATTTATGTTATTGTACACGTAACCCACACCTTTATCCACGGATTCACAAATAAAAAACCTAAAACAGACAAACAAATGTGCATCATAAAAAATCTTTCAAAACAAAAACAAAAAGAGAATGAAAAACAAATAAATTATAATTTAGAAGTCAGCAACTCTATTGCTCTTGCCTTAAAACTATGTTTAGAGAGAGAAAATATGTCCAGCTCCATAAAGTGAGTATTGTATGCGTCAACGAGGCGACGAAGAGGCACGCGTACCCCAGCATTAGTCCTGCACAAATCTGTGTGGAATAGTCGAGGCACACGTTTCCCACGAAGCAAAACAGATCTAGGTACTACATAACGTAGACTATTTGTTAAAGAAGTACAATCAAAATTGTTGTTACATATACCATGTAAAGTCATTACACCCAGAAGAAGTCGTCTAGATTGCAAACTAAGAACATTATATCGTTTCAATAATTGTTCATAAGAAAGTTTAGGACGATAACACTTATAATTCATAGCACGTAGATATTTCTTCTGTACGATTTCTAATCTATCTCTGTACTTATCATACAAAGGGTCCCAAATTTGGACGGCATACTCTAATTGTGACCTAATCAGGGTTTTATATAATATTAAGAACGTAGAGGGTCGCACAAAGTTACTCGAAAATCTCATCACGAGACCATACATCTGAAAAGCTTTTTTTACTATATTATGAAAATAAAATGCGCTAGCAGAAGACTATAAAAATAGTTTTAAATAAAAATATATTTCCTTTATTCTGGTTTAAAGCTGCGTATATCAGCCGAAGTAGCAACAAAACATAAAATAAAATGGCTACTAATATTTTGAACAAAAGGCAAGGTCTTCCTTTCAGTAACGAATTTTCAGTGCATTGTTGTTATCGTGATTTGTGAGGGAAAAACAGGTTTTATTATTGTGCTGCGTCTTTCCATAGAAGAGGGTGTTTTATGGTTTGCAAATTTTGAGAATAAATAAAACGAGTGAGAGATGTTCAGTAGACCGTATTTTATAAACATTTTGTGTTAGTATTTGTCTGTTTATAATTAATGTTCGAAACAATTTTCTCGTCCACAATAGGCTTGATGACAAAAAAAAAATCTAATTAGTCATTTAGGTTATAAATAAATATTGCATACGTATTTTTTCGTTTTTAGGGTTCCGTACCCAAAGGGTAAAAACGGAACCCTATTACTAAGACTTCGTTGTCTGTCTGTCTGTCTCCACGCTGCACATACGTCGATTCTTAATAACTAGCCGGTCAAAAGTCAAATTTTAAAAATGGCGGAAGGTTAAAAATCAATCTGTCACAGAGATAAAGGATAGTACTAGTAACAATAATGTACTATTTTAAACTTCCAACTTGTCAACATACTCATGAGAGGATAGTTCAAAGCTAAGCGTCTTATTTACTGTGAACAGCTCGTTATCCGCGCTCTCAAAGTTAACGTCGAACAAAGTGAAATTATGTTGTGTATACCAAATCTTCTGATTTTTTTATGATGGAATCTCACAATTAAGGTAATAACTAATATCTATTAATATATTGAAACGATGGAAAACGTTTTTTTATACTATTTGTAGAGCATTAAAGATAGGCAGTTTATTAAAGAAAAAAAATAGTTTGTTTTGATATTCATTAGACCTTTTGTTATATTATCGCCTCTTATCGCGTAATTATTTTAATGGTATTGCATTCTGTATGTATTTGAGTAAATAATGTCGTTTAAATTAGGTGCGGATAGCTGCGGATGAAAAAGTTATCGAGTTTTATATGGATGTAGAAGACAGAACAAAAAATA
>NWSH02000329.1:1441796-1476051 GCA_002382865.2 Heliothis virescens | reverse complement strand
ACCTAATTTGGAAGAAAAATTTAATTACTTAGAAAATCACTAGTTAGCCCGTTATGGCGATACGCCAGATAATTTAAGGTGTTTGAAACACAGTTTTGCGTAGTTTAAATCGTCCATGAAAGAAAAATTGTTAAACTGGAAACTATCTCAAATAATCATGAAATATATTCGAGGAATACGCCATGGAAACTGTGAAATTGTTTGTCGACCTATATGGATGGCATCCGATTAGCCTTACCATGCATGAAATATTAATTCATGGTTCGGTTATAATCAAAATGCCCTATTACCTATTGGCCAGCTGTCAGAAGAGGCAGCCAGCAGAGGCTGGGAGAAGCATTTTCGTTTATTTTCATTTATACCGCGAAAACTGCGCGCGAAAGTTCTCGAGAAAGGAACGCTATGTTGATATATGCAATAGGTAGATTATTATTGACTTCGGATCCACTTTTATGTGTAAAGAAGCAAACAGAAAAACGATCTAACCAAGATCATTTAGCCCTGAAACAATTGAGATGTTGCTACTAGCTAATCCGAATGAATCTTATATTTCAGATACAACAAATAAAGATATATGAAATAAATAAAAGAATTATTGTGTTATAATTGAATGTTTTGAATTTTTTTTATTATTATCATTATGTCGAAAAGAATAATGGAATATAATCTTGCTTTTTTTGTTTTTTTCTTTATAATTTTTTTTTTTTAACTTTTTTTGGCAAGAAAACATGAATATTACAAAAATAATCAATTTTCATTAAAATATATGATTAAAGTTCAGAATGCAAGTATAAAATAATTTTGACCGCCTAAATCCTTTAAATCGACCTATGTGCGCTGTATCTCATTAACCGTGATAGCTAGAAAGCTGAAATTTTCACAAATGATGTATTTTCGTTGCCGCTATAACAGCAAATACTAAAAATTTTAAAAAGTTATATATTAAGGGGGTCCCCATACAATAAATTATAAAGCATGGTACGGAAATACAGCTTGGTACGGAACCCTTCGCGCGCGAGTCCAACTCGCACTTGGCCGGTTTTTTTAAGTAACCAAATAATTATAAGCTATAGACCGTTGAAATTGGACCCCCCACTCCTGAAGTTTAATACTCATTATCTTTGTTATTATTCATAGATTTTTCTTATTTTTTACCCTGTCGCTTACCCTATTATTGTAGTAAGGGTATAACACACTTCCACCACAAAATGTCCTTGCCTTGAAATATTGTGGCCAACTTTACTGAACAAAGACGGGATTTCCTCCTTCATTTTGAGGGCATTGTAGCCCATGATTTGTGGTCACAAGCCTGTATGATTTGTTACAGCAGTAATGATGGGTTCCTGTAACGAGCGGTTATCAACATGATTGGTCCTCACACATTATGTGCTTGTCATTTCATTTTATTGTGAGCTGTGATTGGTCCTTATGCTTCATGTTTGTGATTGGTCCTTTTTGTCTTGTTTGTAAGTTCCGATTTGTGTTTTTGTTCTTATATACGAATGTTTGAGCGATGGTAGTAATTTGAGCAATTATTTGAGTTATAATTTGTGTCTGCTGTGATTGATGGTGTTTCAACAATGACCTACATGGAAGAAAGGGTTGGATTCTGGTACACATCCATTTAGAAGTCTTTCAAACATTACGAAGGGATGCGGTTGATGTACAAAACACAATGCTTAATCACTGTTGGCTTTGTAAAGCAGACTTATCAGATATTATGAATTCCCTTTGTGATTTTTTCGACGGTTTTCCTTGTTTATCGTGAATTTAACGTAATATTCTTGTTCGTTTTCCCCTCAATTTCATTTTTTCTGACATTGATCTCGAAGGAAAATGACCGAGTTTATTTTTGCCGTAAGTTGATAAGCCACTTTTTGTAGCGATCGCAAAACCGACCGTTGAGTATGATGATCATACTCAACGGTCGGTTTGAAATCATGTAGATACTTACTGAAGGGATCATACTATGATCCCTTCAGTAAGTATCTACATGATTTCAAAATGGTAAAAAATCTGCAGTTATACATTTGAAAAATGCTCATGCTTTAAAAAAAATAACAAAAGTATTTTATTATTCTTAATTTATTAGACAGCATGATAGGTTCTGTGCTAAACCCGTGTAATCTTCTGTCAGTTGGCTTCATTCCACCATTCATTACGGCTTTATCTTAAAATATAATATATCATTGTTATACCAATTCATCTACTAATATTATCTTCTAAAATTAATGAGCTTTCAGTAACTATTATCTGACGATACATTTATTTAATATCTACATTTCTTTTCTTGCATTATCTCCAAAAAAAGTAACCCTGACATGACACATTAGACCTTCAAGTACCAAAAACAAGCTAGTGTCTGTCCCCACGTTTCTCCCATTATTCAACCCTCTACTCGCCATATGGTGCCCAGATTTAGTACAACCCCACTTAGGGGATGTTTATCGAATAATTTTATGAATTTTATACGCGAACAACCATTTCAATTTGTATTTTTATCGGTGCGATGCGGTTTTTTGTTGTCAAATGTTAATATTTGATCGGGTATGCGGAGTTTGGTAGGAGCTATTTTGTTTTTATTGGCAATTGTTTGTATTGATATTTTTTATACTGAAGCTAGGTTTAGGCACTGGTTTATTATAAATTTTTATTTTATTAGGTAGGTTTTGTTATTTTTATTTGCGGCATTTCGGGAGTCAAAAGCTGTTCTGTTTGTGACTGCATAAAACAAAATAACATTTTAACTTAAAAATGTATTGTAAAGTCAATATTGTTTCCAATACTTTATATGAAAATAGGTTTATTAATCTTTATTAAAAATCCCTTAATTTTAAAATCGGTATATGCCTTCATTTTTATACCATCCAAAATCCATTTGAAGTGTTAACTCCGTGATTATTCCATTCTAAACATTAACCTCATATGGCCTTGGGAAATGTGTGAAGCATTCTCCTTATAAAGAACTTTATACCCTCTCCATACTTCCAAACTTCTATTTTTATTGGCTTTTGATGGCAGTGGCGATATTTTACTGCTGTAAATGTGAATTTTTCGAAGTGACTAGTGGCTTTTAAGGAAATACTGATAGAATAGTTTTTTGACGCATAGAGTGGTTGTGGTGTGGGATAGTGATGACTTCATTGATATATGTGAAAAAATAGGGCAATATTATAGTAGTATGTTCAATTAATAAACATGTAAGACAAATGATAACGAACCATGCTTTAAACATTATATAAAACAAAAGACAAGCAAATTGCCATAAATAAATAATTTATTTTTTTAAGTTTTTTAGAAACAGTTATTTTACGTTAAAAAATCTAAAAATCAAATCGTTTATGTCTTTTTAATTTATACACGGGCAACATTTAACCGTTCCACTTATCTAATTTATTCGGCGTTAGATAAACCATGCCACAGTTTAAAAACATTAAAAATACATTTCAAAAAAGATTTTTTGGTGTGGCAACGTCACAACATTTTACAAAATGGAGGACAAACATCATAAATCTCTGAAGTGGGCCACTTACATTTTAATTTTAAAAAAGGTATATTTTTCCGGGACGTATCTCTGTTTTGACGTAAAACTGGAGGTTACGACTGTTCCTACAAATGTACTGGTCGTTAAACTGGGTAGTCGATTATTTCTGAAAAGCTCTGAGTAGTCGATTCCGTCCGCCATTACTAAAAGTTCGAAAACTGCTTTGTTGGTCTAGTTTTCGTATAGCCAACAGCTGTGTACAAGGTCTCCGGTTCGATTCCCGAGTCGGGCTGAAATCGCTTTTTGGGTTTTAGAAACTTATACAAAGTAGCCTGGAGTCTGGAAGTTGGTGATTGATACATCCATGCATCGAGCACGTTAATGTCGGTCCTGCCTCTAATCTCTATATGAGATGAGCTCTTTATATGAGAAGAGCTGCCGTGTCCGAGAATCTGCCTTGGACGCCTTTATTATTACTAAAAGCTTGAATGTTTCGCAGATAAAATAGTTTATTTTCAATAGATTTATCCCCTTGAACTAGTTCTGTGAAGCGGTTAATACAAATTCAAATCAAAGGACCAAGTTTTATCAGTTGGATTTTCATTGAGTTACTTAACTCGTCTTTAAGTCTTATCTCTAAAAGATACTATCTTTAGACAAGTCTATAAAAACTTTCTTACAAAACTCATATTAAGTCGTAATAACTATTTTAAGAAGTTGAAAAACGGTTAATCTCATCAACCTTACGTTTATATTCTATACTAGCCGTTTTCCCGCGGTTTCACTCGCATCCCGTGGGAATTACTGCCCGTACCCGGATAAAAGATAGCCTATGTCACTCGTGGATAATGTAGCTTTCGAATGGTGAAAGAATTTTTAAAATCGGTCCAGTAGTTTTTGAGCCTATTCATTACAACCAAACAAACAAACAAACAAACAAACAAACAAACAAAGTTTTCCTCTTTATAATATCAGTATAGATAGATAAGATTAAAAAAATCAATACTATTATACTATTGTATCCGTAATAAGGACTTGGTGAACCAATCTAACAAACAAGCCACCATTCACTCAAACGTTCATGTATCATTCACTCAGAGTATCGGTCTATTTGCTTCAAAGACCGAACCATTATTTATTGTGTCAAACAGTTTGGTTTCTCCGAGAAAGCAACGGTTTTCTCTAAAGGGGTCATTGGAACATTTGGTCTGGAAGTTTAGGGTCAACCAATAACCTAGAATTATTTGGAACGAAATGGAAGTTTTTTATCAATAATGTCGACTAGACATTTAATCTTTAGTGATGTCTGTCATGAAATGTAACTGGATCATCTAAACTAATATTTAAAAAGAATAGTTTTATTTGTTTGTTTCTACCCTAAAGCATACTATTGAAGCAGTTTGAAAAATGATTTCACTGTTTAAAGTTAGACTATCAGGTAACATCCTACTAATATTATAAATGCGATAATGTTTATGTTTGTTTGTTAATTTTTCGCGTAAAAACTACTGGACGGATTTTGATGAAACTTGGCAGTAATATAGCTTATATATCAGAATAACATATAGGCTACTTTTTATCCGGGTACGGGGAGTAGTCCCCTCGGGAAACGGGACACTGGCGGAGGTTAGTAGTTAGGCTATAAATAATCCGGGTGCGGCAAGAAGTCCCCCCCGCGAGAACAGCTTATAAAGATGTTTAACAGGAAAAAATATGCAAATATTGCTAGTCCCATTACTTCTTTGTGAATAAACACGAGTTTGCTCAATAATATACAAGTGTATGTAGATAAATGGCGAGTATAGAGTTTCTGTGACCTCGATATATCCCAATTGGGCAGATCTGGAATGTCTCCAATATTAACGGAGTAATACAGCCTACATATTCCTTAAGCGAATTATGAGCTAACCTATTTATTATAGGCGTGGCCAGGCTTTGGAATATATGATTTTTTTTTTTTTGAATTGGCTAGGATAACCAAGATTATTACATTTTTAATGCACCACGACTTTTTAACTCGTCCGTGGATTATAATATGTATGTCTTATTTATTTTGAATTCTTTTGGTAATAATTGTGTTAAGAAATCTTTGGTATTATGGACAGAACATCGCTAAAAGATTTTTTATAATACACACTCCCGTCTAGAACATTTTATGTTGTATGTTCTACATGGGAATAGAAGTCGTGATATCTCAATCATCCAATCATAAAAGTTCAGTCTTTATTGTAAATTGCATTTTTTTAACATCTGCTACATCATGAAGTTTTAAAACAGTTTTCTATGCTACACGCTACAACAAACCGTTCAAGTAACAAAGAAATATGATATTTTTGAACCGCTTTGTTACAGTTTCTCTTACAACAAATTTAAATTATTTAAATTTATTACCAGCTGCGGACTAAGTTAGATTACCTCGCGGGATTCTGAACTATATAACAAAGTTATAAGGTTTAAAATTGAGTGGGATTGTGTGTGGTAGTGGTAAATGGGAATCTAAAATTCGGCTGGTGTTACATATTCGGGCAATTTGGTGATATCGATTCTGTGGCGGACTCATTTTGTGGAGCTTATTATGTTCATAATGATTATGTGAAACGATAATTTGAAATTGGTCTTTAAGTCCGCGTTCGCAGATGTCGGGTAATTATTAATTAATGAATTGGTGTTATGTGGTGTTATGTTTCTCCTTTTTAATTAGATTAAATTGGCATCTTAATTACAAGAAGATATAAACTTTATTTCACTGAAAACATTTTCATATATTTGAGCATTAAAAATACACCATGAAAATATTAGCATGCCACCCCAATAAAACAACATTTTTTTCAAAAATTCGACTTTTCAGGAAACAGCCTGAAAACAATCACCTACACAGCCGTGACCCTCGACACTGAAAAAAAAACGCAAAATGATTAATCTGTCACTTTGACCGCGATAATCGAAACGCGAACACCGGCCAAACAAAATTAAACTTTATTAAAATGAATTAAGGTTAAAATCGGTTCGTGTGACATTTGTAAATGATTTATTTTGTGCGTGAAACGCGAACAGTTATTGGCTGAATTAACTCGTTTGGATTACTTAATTTAAATATATTTCGATGATGGGGTATTAAAAGGTCTAAAATTGCTGATAAATGGAATTTGATGTAGGTAAACTGCAATGATCCACGCTAATCTTTGCTCTAACAGAATTGGTTATTTACATTATTATCTATTAGTTATAGTTATTTAATTTTATAATGTACTGAAAATAATAGCAAAATGCAGTGGGTTTTTCATTTTGACGAAGCATTAACTACAACTCGACAGATTTTCACATTTCACATTTAGCAATATCGAGGATACTACAACAGTTTTACTTAGGCTAACTAAGATTTCACTTTGTAGTATAGGATTTTTAAATAACGTATTTATCTCTTTGAACAATTATGGTCTACTATAAAGAAGATAAGTATACTAAGTGTCTTGTACAAGAAAGTTAAACAGGCCATCGTCATGTGTTTAAGAAAATTTTGTATGGGGAATTTTTGTAGTAAGACCCTAAATGTTTAAAAATATAGTCCTTTTGACCCTCATTAAAAATTTTCATGACCATCTTCCATCCAAGGGTAAACGTACTCTATCTATGATTATTTTATAGTAACAAATTGTATAACAATAAAAACTAACTTTATCAAATGATTACGTAAGAAATCTCATGTGTTTGCGTGCGCCACGTCACTACACGACAGCCGCCATCTTGGATCTAGCGTGCAACCGTTTTTATTGACACGCGAGACTGGTTTCATCCATTGCTACTTTATGGACGGTTATCAATCAGATTATTGTTATATGTGAACTTGTCTATAAATAGGTATAGGTTTTTTCGATATGGGCTATATTTATTTAGGTTGCAATGCGGTAGAAAAGTAATTTTAAGAAAAGTTTATTAATTAAACGCATTCTTGGGAAGTATAGGATAGTTGAGCGTTATTTTTTTAATTTGAAAAGTATTGAGGACTAGCCGTTTTCCCGCGGTTTCACTCACATCCCGTGGGAATTACTGCCCGTACCCGGATAAAATATAGCCTATGTCACTCGTGGATAATGTAGCTTTCGAATGGTGAAAGAATTTTTAAAATCGGTCCAGTAGTTTTTGAGCCTATTCATTACAACCAAACAAACAAACAAAGTTTTCCTCTTTATACTATTAGTATAGATTAAGACGGTTTTGTACGGAAAAAGCTTTTTTTCTTTATGTATGTATTATTTTGCTCCATTTTCCAGTTGGATTAATAATAACACTGACTTCATAACAAATGACGGTCAATGACACTCATCTTTATGTGTATATTTCATGAAATCGCGTCTTTGTTACAAAATAATTACGTCTTTCAATTTTTTACTCAAGCCTACAAAATTCTTACATCGTATCTACAATGTATGTACATGTATTGTAGGCTATACTTAGCTAACAAGATTCAACGACCTATAACCTTGAACTGGGGCGTTTCGTTATACGCTGAAGTATTCAATCAAATGCAAACGACTTGTCCTTTGCGTTCCATCGCTGCAAGGTTATACGTTACCTAATAGAGGTTTAAAGCGTTGGATTATTTTTAGATCGAATTTTACTCAATATGCATTACAAGTGACTTGATGTAGGTTTTTTGGAACATTGCATTTTTTGTCTAAAATTATTGTTTTGGTGGTGACTGGTATGATTATACGTTAGTTTCAAACTAGTCAAAAATACTTTTATTGATCTGTCAAAAACGATATTTTTTTATGCAATATATATGAAAACGCAAACTATAACGTCACATATTTTTCACATCAAACCGTATACCTTTTTTACTGATATTTTTAATAGAAAAATATAGATTATTTTTATTAAACATCACTATCTCGATTTAATGTAGGATAAGAGTAGGTATATCTTGTTTTAATACATCACCTTTACATTAACTTAAACTCTCTCCTTACTTCAACTACTTCTGGCACAAGGTCGAGTGAACTGTAACAACTGTCGGGAACTTTCTAGAGTAATATCTTTTTAATAAAGTATCTAGAGGAAAAATACTGCAAAAAACCTTAATCAATCAATAGATCGATTGCAAAGAACAATAGTTACTCATAAATCAATCGTATTCTATGTTTGCATGCCATTCCCAATTCAACAAATTGGGTATTTAATAAAAGCATGAAACGGCTGCATATTTCCATCGTTAGCGTTTCAGCTGCATTATTACATTGCAGTTTGAGTAAATAAATTCGCCTGAATAATGGCCTGAAACATTACCTTCAGCTCTACGAATAAAAAGGTATATTTATCAAAACGTTCATTTTCATTCTTGAAACGTAATTTGGAAAACCGTTTGTGCAAAATGCAAGCTTAAATACACCTTATGACTTAAGTAATACCTTCTAAATTAGCGTGTGACGGTGATGGCTTTCAGGACTTTTTGTAATTACATTCAGTGATTGATTAATTTCGAAAGAAAACGTCAGAGGGGCGAAAAGTTGTCAAAGTTTTACGACATCTGTTGCCTCGTAACGTTTCGTTTCACACAAACGTGACACGTTTATTAGTTTAGTTTCTGTGTTTATTGTTTAGGGTGATCGAAGAAATTGTGTCAAATGCTTTTAAGAGGTTTGTTAGAATTTGTGGACATTAGAAACAATGTCAGGAACCCTTACAAAATTGTTCCTTTTGGTTTCATCAATACTAACTTAAAAAAGATGCATATACATAACTAGCTTCCGCGAGCGGTTTCACCCGCGTCCAGTGGGAACTTCTTCGCGCACTCGGATAAAATGTAGCCTATAGCCTTCCTGGATAAATGGGCTATCCAACACTCAAATTACTCAAATTGGCTCAGTAGTTCCTGAGATTAGCGCGTTGAAACAAACAAACTCTTCAGCTTTATAATATTAGTATTGATTACAAAGGATAATTATATTGGCCAGTTTCTGAGCAAATACTTGGCGATAAAATGACAAATTACGATCTTTGTTTGTACAGACAACAGCACATCAAGTTACCACAATCTGTCAAATTTCTGCAATGGATTTTCAACCTTATCACAATAGTGGGTAGGTTAATATTTGATTGGTAAATTTTGACAGATTCGTATACGTTGACCTGCTGTCGTCTGTACACAAACTATTAGGACGACAAATATTCTTTTTACTTTTTATACAAGAAACAAAAAAAGTTTGAACTGAACAGATTTTTTTGCGTTGACCTAAAGTTTAGCCACAGATTTCCCTACCGTATAGAACATCCGAAGCGATAGTAAAGTAAGAAGGTTTTATTGTCGCCTTTACTTTTGAACAAGTAGATGCAGTCTCTATACACCTTTACTGACATTTGACGATCGTGTCTTGTTCTTTTGTTTGTTTTGGAGTTAATTATGGATTAATTTAAATTCAAGATATTTTAACCACATAAATTAAAGGCTACCTGTATGTTAAAAATATTTGACTTTATATAAAGGATGGTACGGCCGTGCCGCTTTTTTCTGCTCGACTTGGCGGGGCACTGCCATGCCCCCTGATCTATCCACTGATCTGCCCTTAGAAATGGAATTTTGACTGCTCCATATAAATTACCTACATCAAATTTCAATCTCTCATATCAGCGGATAGATCGATTATAGAAATCCACCACCAGTATTTAAAGATAATATTGGACATCAACACAGGTTCACTATGAAGCCTTATTATTTTTTTGTTAATCAAATCCGCGGGCAAAAGCTAGTATTTTAATTAGTACAGACAACAAACACAGCACATCAAGTTACCACAATCTGTCAAATTCCTGCAATAGATTTTCAACCTTATCACAATGGAGGTAGGTTGATGTTCGATGGGTAGAATTTGACAGATTCGTATACGTTGACCTGTGTCGTCTGTACTAGCACAAAATGAGAGCACTTTTCAATTTAGCTTAAGTTAACAAGTCTAACTACATAAAGTCGTATGTTCTCATGTATGTTTGTATAGCGAACATCTCGACTGTTTATATTTAATTTTCAAATGAGATTTTAGACTAATTAGTACTCTTAAGCCTTGAGCATATTAGATGGGGCTTTTAGAATAAATATGTGGGTAGTTCTACTATTGTTGAAGTTAATGAGTGGGTTCAACTGACTAAATAACTTAAGTCTATAGAGGAATGTGTTTAGTTAAAGTTTTTTCAGGATAATTCCAATGAAATACCATGCTCTTTGTCTAAGATAATTTATTATGTTTATTCTGATATGCTAACTATGTGTATGAATTAATTAAATTATATGCTCTACTTCAGAATTGAAATATTATTTCTTATAGTTCATGTGCTCTACCAATATACCATCTGTTGTATGGTCTATATATTACAGTAAACTATTAAGTATTTTAATGGAAAAAAATATTTTGTCTAATAAATGATGATAATTTTCAAACTAAAATAAAACTATAAAATCGTAACCTTTCATTTACCGCGACATTTTTAGCACAAAAATCTAGCCTAGATTAAAACGCGAGCCTTTTCAATCTAGCACAAGTTTGCAGACGTCCTTTGGTGTATAAACTCGTGCGCGTGTGTGCGTGGAGGATATGAGTTGGCATAGCAAACAACGTCCTCATATGTGCTTAGGGCCGCTATACAGGTTAGACTGGCGCGACTGCGATTGTGGAAAGACTGTATAATATTTTTGTTGTGTTTTCTGTCTTAGTGGCACAGGTTACTTGATGAAAGTTACCTTATACCTGTATTAGTTGTCAATCTTTGACTTTTGACGACTTCTTTATCTATGGAAGATACTTTTAAAATTAAATTAGTGTCGACTGTAACATTCTTAAAATTCCGCTATTCAAATCTATCTTTTGGAAATTGATCTTTATCCACCCACATCAATCTACACTAATATTATAAAGCTGAATAGTTTGTTTGTTTGAACGCGCTAATCTCAGGAACTACTGGTCCGATTTGAAAAATTCTACCAGTGTTACTACCTTTTTATCCGGGTGCGCCGAGTAGTTTCCACGGGAAGATGGAACCGCTGGCAAAAGCTAGTCTTAAAATAAAACGCAAAAAATACGGTCGCAACTTTAAGACGCGTGTGCACAGCCGGCCTACGTTTTCCACTCAAACTGAGCGACGCTTTCCTCAAGAGATACCGTACACCTACAACTACTAATATATGACGGTTGCATGCATGCGACATGATTAAAATCTATTCGCAAACACAGTCGAAGTTTGAAATTATCTTGTCTGTTCCGAGGTTGCGGAAAATTGGTTTAGACATATTCAATTTTAGTACTTATGTGTGAATGAATACGGTTCAGTTTTTAATGTTTTATTGAGTTTTTTTTTGTGTTTAATGACAAATTGAATAAATTCAACTAATGAAGAAAAAAGGCTGTAAAATTGAGTTTTACCTATGTCCTGACACTTTGAATGTTAAGGAAAAAATCTTAAGAGATTTCAAGGTAAATCCTAGTCATTTTTACAGCGCTTGTATAAAAATTACATACGACAATAAGTACTCATATTCATGAGGATTCATTAAATTATCAAGTCCTTGGACCCAGTTAAACGGAAAGGGGTCAAGTGCTAAGGGCCTGTCTAGATCGTACCTAGCAAAGGACGGACGCTTCACTCGTACTCAAGAGGTGTCCTGTGCATTGTACGCTTGACCATTATGGATGTAGGTATGCTATCAGCAATTACCGTTGTCAAACGTTGATTTATGCTCGGTTTGTGTAAACAAGAAGTAAGAGCTCGGGTTAAGGCTGAGGCCAAACGAGCGTAATTTTGTGAGTTGTGAGTAGCAGAATTTCGGACGCAGAAAATCTGCTACATTCGGTTTCATACAAAAGTCCTATTTGATTCACACGACAACGCAAAATGAGTTGTCTTTTTTGTTTGTAACGATTTTCTGTGACCGAAATTCTGCGACTCACGACTCAAAAAATTACGCACGTTTGGCCTCAGCCTAAGTAACAGCTAAATGGGTTGGTTAGTCGTAAGGTTAAGTAGACCTTATTTTGTCATTAGCTGATTACCGCAGTTTTATGTAAATTTTGAGAGATTTTCATAAAATAAAGAAAAGAGGTTGACCAATTAGTTGATAGTTGTTGTTAATAGACGCGTGAAATATATGTTTTTACAGGGCCAGAATAAAGCAGAAAAAATATTAAAAATTCATTTTTTTATGCCAATAACTGTATTAATATTGATTGTAACAATAAATAGGTAATTAACTTAAATACCTGTAAAAATATTGCAATATAAGTCTTTTCTATAGATACTTGCACATATCATTATCAGCCTTTTCCTCTTGGAGTTGGTACCTAGTTTGTGCACCCCTATCATCACTATTTTAAAACAGAGAAAAAATTTCCAGCCTTAGATTTTCCTCATAACTTCATTCCACGTGGCCCATATCGCCCCTACTTCCTCACTTCACGATGTGTGTGCTCGATCGCTGCGGTTACACGTTCCTCTTAATCGCGAACCAGTTATTGTGGAAACTGGATGTGGCTGACAGGGTTTTTATTGAGAATAATAACGTTCGAGGAAAAATTGTGAAAGAATTTGTACCATTGTACGATTAGATTTGAAGTACGGTTTGTGTTTAATGTTATTCTGTTTTGAGCGCTTGATCTCTTCGAGGAAGATACGACCCCTATTTCATTGCTGATGATTGGTTTATGATATAAACTTTACAGATTTATAGAATAATCGTCAAAATATTACGTACCCCAAGCAAAACGAGTCGATTATTGTTTGAAGGAATTGGATCGTAGTGTAGCTGAATAATGTAAAAATTGATATCGTACCTGTGCATAACGAGTCAGAAATTTTTGTTGCCTCCTGGTCAATTCAAAATTTCCACGTCTCAGGCTATCAGGCTGATGTGAGGAAACTCTGAGATTAAGGCTAGTTAGGTGATTAAACCTGCAGCTCACTCGATAAGAAGAGAAGTAAAATGTATGTTCTGGCCTAATTTTAGTGTAACATATTATTTATTGTAATATAACTTGTAAGTCAGGGCCTACACTTGGCCAGACGATAACAGTCACAGCAAATATGAATAATTGTGTCATACATAATAAAATAAGAATATTGTTCATGTAAACATATACGTAGGAGACGTTACTGTCTAGACAGAAAATAAACAAAGCTTGTGGAATCTTAGAAGTGACTTCAAGCGTGACTCACTGGAAGTTATGACAGAGAATATATAGAAGGACCAGTTCTAACAATTCGAAATGTTTCGTCAAACATGGCAGGAACCAAAAGAAAATTAATAATTACCCTTGAAGTGGAAGTTTAATCATTATTATAATATTGACTCAATGCTAAGGTTTTTTTTTCTTTAAAGACGTTTTCTTATCGTTTTTGTCAAAAAAAACGTGTGCATCTAAATTCTAGACTCAAATGAATGTTTACATTGGTAAGGATATTTATGTCTAAGATGGTGGTAAATGAAATTAATCAAATCTTTCTTCATTATTTATATTGAGAGTATTAACAAAGTCTTGTCATTAATTACATTTGGTATTTTGACAGTTGATAAGTACTCAACCTTCTATCTTTCTTTGGCGATTGAAAGCACTTCAATTCGGCTACCAAGGATAACGAGTAGTGGTTTCACAAAAATTACAACGTGTCTCTTTCGAGTGTACGTTTGTATGGATCGATAAAACTCCTCCAAAATTTTTGTTCATAACATCAAACAAATAAAAATTTCGATTTGCAAATCCCTGTTTCAAGTCAAAAATTCAAGTAAAATGGCTCATTGCATACCTTTAATTCATTACCTTTGAAATGTTGTTTAAGAATAGGTATGCTATATTCTGCCAAAAATACCATTTTGTACAAAATTTGAATCTAAAATAACATCGATTAATTCACCAATCATCCTAAAACAACAAAGACACCTAAAACTAAAAGTTCATGTTTTTCAAAAGCCAATAAACTCGCATCACGAATCCAGTGTGCACCCATTTCTCTTAGCCAGCGTTACCCAAACTTCGCAGCATAAATATTAATGTCCCCTACATATTTATGGTTCCGCTCGCTGTTTTTATTTAATTCAATTACTACGGTTTAGCTGACATAGATTTTTGGGACGTTTTCCGCTTGTTATTTTTGTGTTTATGTATGTTGTCTGGTCCTTAGATGTTACATAAATTAAGAAGTGTCTATCCCCGGGATAACCTACGATGTATTTAGAACTGCGGGGGCTACGGAATTGTTCGAAAGAGTTACCGCGGCCCTGGCACGCAAAGGGCTCCCGAAGGAACACGGTAGGTTTAAGTCAGTAAAGTTTGACACTCCCTCCCGCTGTCACCTGATCACAGCGGGACGGTCATCTGATGATGTTCCATCAATAAAAATATTGTATCTAGAAAAAGAACTCCTGGCTAAGTCAAAGCCGCTTGGATCGATCGATCATTAGGTTAAGCAACGCTTGGCGCGGTCAGTCCGTGGATGGATGGCCATCTTTTCATGACGACTTCTTCCGTGTTTCGGAAGGCACAATAAGCTGTCGCAGTGGCAGTCGTTACGGGTAGTCAGAAACCAGTAAGCATGACAAATAGTCATACCAAGGGGTTGCCCGGGTAACTGGGTTGTGGAGGTCAGTTAGGCAGTCACTCCATGTAAGAGATTGGTTCTCAGCTGCATGCAGTTAGACTGGAAGCCGACCTCAAATTAGTTGGGAAAAGGCTAGGCAGAGAGAGTACCTAAGTTGACATGTTTTGAGCGGTTCTTGGATCTTGCATAACTTATGAAAGGGTTAGTACTCTCATAATGTTTAAAAATGTACATTTTGTATGAGAAGAGTTAGTGAAAATAATACTCTAGAAGCAAATATTTCATTTAAGGAAGTAAATAAATAAATTGGTCCTTTGAGTCTCAAGTTATTTGGATGTTCCATTCGTCGAGAGAAATTGAATATATAAAGCTATTGCTTACGCCCCCACATATAAGATGCGTGGGTAGTCTTTTTAGACCATATTTTTCATAGACTGATTAATTTATACAAAACATTGCTAGAATAGCATGAATAAGGCATGAAAAAATTGAACATGATTAAAATGACACAATGACAAATGAAGCGAAACATTTTAGTATTAAATAAATAATTAATCATTTAGGAATTATAACAAGTGTCTCATGTAGAGACCTGCTAGGAAATCTCGGTCTTCACAATAGACGACGAATTAATATAAAAGAAAACTAAAATAAAATATCTGTAAAATAAATTAACTAAAAGTACTCCAGTAAAGTATACTATAAAATTTAAAGTTCAGTTATTATCTGCTTGTGTTGTATGTATTAACTAGCTTCCGCTAGCGGTTTCATACGCATCCCGTGGGAACTACTCCGCGCATCCAGATAAAAAGTAGCCTATAGCCTTCCTCGATAAATAGGCTATCTAACATTGAAATAATTTTTCATATCGGTCCAGTGGTTCCAGAGATTAGCGCGTTCACCCAAACAAAAAACAAACTCTTCAGCTTGTTACCAAATACAAAGAGACACGACTTTAGCAGAAGACCAATATAAAAAACACACTAAAGATAGCATACTCAAACATCTATACACGGACAATGACGCAGATACAGCCATTTAGGTTAATGGAGAACCATTCAGAGTGACACATTAATTCGGACTGCAAGTAACACAGTTTTTACAACCGGCCCGATGCCAAGGGACGCTAATTAAAACTTTGTATATAACACGGATGCGCCTACGTGTCGTGTTCATGAATATATATGAATTTGTTGTATATTTACAAGTATAACGAGACCTAAACAAGTAAAGGGTTTGGATTGATTTGGGTGTAAGTTGGAGTGATATTCAGATGTTGGTATCATCTCACCTTTACTTATGGCCGACTAGCTTCTGCCAGCGGTTTCTCCCGTTTCCTGGGATAAGAGCTTCCTTCATGTGTTATTCTGATTATATAAGCTATAGCACTATCAAGGTTCATCAAAATATGTTCGGTAGCTTTTTGTGAAAGAGTAACAAACACATACACAAATTTTGACATTTATAATATTAGTAGGATTTCTATAAAATTGGCATAGTTTATATGGTTATGACAAAATTGAATCTCTTTACGCAAATCAATGGATAGATAGGTTACAGTAATCCAGCGTTAAAGATTAATGTATAGTAATAATAACTTTTTTCTAAGTTATATGTTATTTTTAAGTAAGTATACACGCTGTTTCGTCTATACTTAAAAATAACATACCTACCTATAACAGTCAACCTACCCGAATCTGTCAAATTTTACCAATTGAATATTAACTTTCTACTATTGTGATAAGGTTGAAAATCTACTGAAGAAATTTGATGTGTTGGTGTCCGTACATATCTTGAACAACAAGGAAAACTTGAGGAAACCTGGACTCTCAATCATTTATATGCCTTCAATAAATAAAACATTCCCTAAATACTTCAAACCTGATCGATTCAATTACGATTAAATTGTTTAACCAGCAAAATGTCGACGTTAACATGACCAAAGAGATCAGTTATATCATATCGAACTGATATCTTGCCATCGGATTCGTTCGCTGTCATTCTTGGTATAGGATTTGAAAATCCAATATGGCGGAATGACATATGAATTATGAGAAGCTCAATAGCAGATTTTCTATTGTTTTTGTTTGTTTGAAGTTGGGTTTGATTTTGTGGTTCAGTGATATTGCTGAAGGTTAAGCTGCTTTTACTGAGGCTAATTTAGGGATGGGTTTTCCAGTGTGACCTAAATTTTATGTAACTTGATAAAATTATTGAGTACTAGCTGTTCCACGCAGTTTCATCCGCGTTCGGGGCATTTTTTTGTCATATGATCCTTCTCTTGACAACAATGAAACATAGAACAGAATCCTCGGAATCGGTCTAGCCATTCAGACGTGATTCGATGACCAGATTTTTTTTTAATAGCCTTTTTATCGTCCCACTGCTGGGCACAGACCTCCTTNATGGATGGCCATCTTTTCATGACGACTTCTTCCGTGTTTCGGAAGGCACAATAAGCTGTCGCAGTGGCAGTCGTTACGGGTAGTCAGAAACCAGTAAGCATGACAAATAGTCATACCAAGGGGTTGCCCGGGTAACTGGGTTGTGGAGGTCAGTTAGGCAGTCACTCCATGTAAGAGATTGGTTCTCAGCTGCATGCAGTTAGACTGGAAGCCGACCTCAAATTAGTTGGGAAAAGGCTAGGCAGAGAGAGTACCTAAGTTGACATGTTTTGAGCGGTTCTTGGATCTTGCATAACTTATGAAAGGGTTAGTACTCTCATAATGTTTAAAAATGTACATTTTGTATGAGAAGAGTTAGTGAAAATAATACTCTAGAAGCAAATATTTCATTTAAGGAAGTAAATAAATAAATTGGTCCTTTGAGTCTCAAGTTATTTGGATGTTCCATTCGTCGAGAGAAATTGAATATATAAAGCTATTGCTTACGCCCCCACATATAAGATGCGTGGGTAGTCTTTTTAGACCATATTTTTCATAGACTGATTAATTTATACAAAACATTGCTAGAATAGCATGAATAAGGCATGAAAAAATTGAACATGATTAAAATGACACAATGACAAATGAAGCGAAACATTTTAGTATTAAATAAATAATTAATCATTTAGGAATTATAACAAGTGTCTCATGTAGAGACCTGCTAGGAAATCTCGGTCTTCACAATAGACGACGAATTAATATAAAAGAAAACTAAAATAAAATATCTGTAAAATAAATTAACTAAAAGTACTCCAGTAAAGTATACTATAAAATTTAAAGTTCAGTTATTATCTGCTTGTGTTGTATGTATTAACTAGCTTCCGCTAGCGGTTTCATACGCATCCCGTGGGAACTACTCCGCGCATCCAGATAAAAAGTAGCCTATAGCCTTCCTCGATAAATAGGCTATCTAACATTGAAATAATTTTTCATATCGGTCCAGTGGTTCCAGAGATTAGCGCGTTCACCCAAACAAAAAACAAACTCTTCAGCTTGTTACCAAATACAAAGAGACACGACTTTAGCAGAAGACCAATATAAAAAACACACTAAAGATAGCATACTCAAACATCTATACACGGACAATGACGCAGATACAGCCATTTAGGTTAATGGAGAACCATTCAGAGTGACACATTAATTCGGACTGCAAGTAACACAGTTTTTACAACCGGCCCGATGCCAAGGGACGCTAATTAAAACTTTGTATATAACACGGATGCGCCTACGTGTCGTGTTCATGAATATATATGAATTTGTTGTATATTTACAAGTATAACGAGACCTAAACAAGTAAAGGGTTTGGATTGATTTGGGTGTAAGTTGGAGTGATATTCAGATGTTGGTATCATCTCACCTTTACTTATGGCCGACTAGCTTCTGCCAGCGGTTTCTCCCGTTTCCTGGGATAAGAGCTTCCTTCATGTGTTATTCTGATTATATAAGCTATAGCACTATCAAGGTTCATCAAAATATGTTCGGTAGCTTTTTGTGAAAGAGTAACAAACACATACACAAATTTTGACATTTATAATATTAGTAGGATTTCTATAAAATTGGCATAGTTTATATGGTTATGACAAAATTGAATCTCTTTACGCAAATCAATGGATAGATAGGTTACAGTAATCCAGCGTTAAAGATTAATGTATAGTAATAATAACTTTTTTCTAAGTTATATGTTATTTTTAAGTAAGTATACACGCTGTTTCGTCTATACTTAAAAATAACATACCTACCTATAACAGTCAACCTACCCGAATCTGTCAAATTTTACCAATTGAATATTAACTTTCTACTATTGTGATAAGGTTGAAAATCTACTGAAGAAATTTGATGTGTTGGTGTCCGTACATATCTTGAACAACAAGGAAAACTTGAGGAAACCTGGACTCTCAATCATTTATATGCCTTCAATAAATAAAACATTCCCTAAATACTTCAAACCTGATCGATTCAATTACGATTAAATTGTTTAACCAGCAAAATGTCGACGTTAACATGACCAAAGAGATCAGTTATATCATATCGAACTGATATCTTGCCATCGGATTCGTTCGCTGTCATTCTTGGTATAGGATTTGAAAATCCAATATGGCGGAATGACATATGAATTATGAGAAGCTCAATAGCAGATTTTCTATTGTTTTTGTTTGTTTGAAGTTGGGTTTGATTTTGTGGTTCAGTGATATTGCTGAAGGTTAAGCTGCTTTTACTGAGGCTAATTTAGGGATGGGTTTTCCAGTGTGACCTAAATTTTATGTAACTTGATAAAATTATTGAGTACTAGCTGTTCCACGCAGTTTCATCCGCGTTCGGGGCATTTTTTTGTCATATGATCCTTCTCTTGACAACAATGAAACATAGAACAGAATCCTCGGAATCGGTCTAGCCATTCAGACGTGATTCGATGACCAGATTTTTTTTTAATAGCCTTTTTATCGTCCCACTGCTGGGCACAGACCTCCTTTCACACGGAGAAGGATTGAGCGTCAATCACCACGCTTGCTCAATGCGGGTTGGTGATTTCAGACTTATAGTCCAGGTTTCCTCAAAATGTTTTCATTCACCTTTTATCAGCCTTTGGTGTTTAAGTTAAACTTAGAAAGTACATACAAACTTAGGAAAGTTGCATTGGTACGTACTTGCCTGACCTGGAATCGAACCCACACACTCATACTTGAGAGGTTGGTGCTTTACCCACTAGAGCACCACGACTTTTTAGACCAGATAAATAGGGAGTCATTTTTATATTATAGATGGATAGATTCAGTTAAGTATGTAAAACTAAAATTAGATTCATTACATTATACCAAATTCCAATAAATTGGTACCAAATTGCTTTAAGCCCTTAAAGAGTCTACTAAAGCCTTCTGATTTACCGAAAGGCCTCTAATTTAGTAGGGTCGGGCTAATTTAACCGGAAATATCCGGTTACGTCGCGTAAAAAATACTGTTTGCTTAGGACCAAAGTTTGGTCCAATGTTTGGACAAACTTTGTGTGACAGATACTCTTAATATATGTTGGGCAATATTCAGGGTGATATGGTACCCTATGGAGGCCATTGATACTGACGTCCCAATTTTCAGCAAGTTTTTTCCTTTGCCTTAGAAAGCTAGTTTAGTACCTAATTTTGACTGCAAATTGTACGTGTGTGTTGAAGGTCAAATTGTCAGAACCAAAGATAGTTGGAAAAAGGCTCAGAAACTACTTTTTCCTAATATACTCCGAATATTTTAATTTGTCTTAAAATCCGTATCCATATCGCAGTTTTCTTTAAAATTGGCTGAGGTATCTTTGTACTACTTTTCATTGACTGTACAGACAGCAGGTTAACTTACCCGAATCTGAAAATTTTTACCAATCGAACATAAACCTTCCACTATTGTGATAAGGTTGAAAATCTATTGAAGAAATTTGACAGATTGTAGTAGGTTGGTGTGTTGGCGTGTGTAGCATAGAAAGCAAGTTTAGTTCTTAGATTCGACTAACAATTAGAACCGTTTCTCAAAGGTCAAATTGACAGCACCACAGTATATAATATCTAAATAATAATAATAGCGTCCTAGCCGATTGTCGGCCACGGCGGCTGTTCTCATATAAGGAGATCAGCCAGCTGCGCAGGACATATTATAGTGCACAAGCATTTGCGCAGACACAGGTGCACTCCCTATTCCCTCACTCTCATAACCCGATGGGACGGCAATCCGACACGACCGGAGAGAGATCAGGCGCAGGACCGACATTAACGTGCTCTCCGATGCACGGGTGTATCAATCACCAACTTCCAACTCCGGGCTGCTTTATGAAAGTTTCTAAAACCCACAAAGCGATTTCGGCCCGTCCCGGGAATCGAACCCGAGACCTCGTGCTCAGCAGTCGGCTATGCGACCACTAGACCAACGAGGCAGTCATAATATCTAATAAGTGTGAGATAGTTAGAAAAGGGTCAAAACGAGTTTCAACTTAGAATATTTTAATTGGTCCTAAAATCCATACCTCAGTTTTCTTTTCAGTTCACCGTCGTATCTTTTGTCCTACTTTGTTACTGAGTGTACATATCTTCGCTATATTTTAAAACTCACAAGTGTAGGAACTTATGAAGTATTTCGATCTTCTGCCAAGTTACGAGGTGCAGGAAACTTTTCCTTTATGTACTCTAACTAGCTAGTTAGCAACTAACTCCAAATTGTTTTAACAAAGAGTATTTTGCATTATAAGTTTAGAAACCGTATAGAGGCGAACTTTGCGTATAGTCTTATTATTAATTGGGTTGATAACTATAATGTATGCTGTATAAAAAGCAAGATTCTTTGTTTGAGAATTTTCTAGAACTTAGCCCCAGCGGTGTTCTTGCACAATTTGAATGTTTTTTGGCAAATAAATGTTTCAATTCTGTTCTATTCTATAGATGCAAAAATAGCTTCAAAGTCAAAAGTCAATGTCATATTATGTTTTTATTTCAAATAGGTCTTTGCAGGCTCCTATGAAACGTGACACTAGTTAAGTACACGGTCAACTTCATCTGTTGTGTGTAATTGTAATTACTACATAAAGAACTACAATGACATCTAACTTCGCATGTATACATAAGATACCAAAGTAAAAGCATTCAAAAGTCAAAAACACTGGCAATGAATTTACAATCAATGAGAGCCCAATTAATAAACGCTACCGAACGTGAAAGTTAATTGAATACAAACTAATTAACTAATAGAATCGACGTACCATTCAAAAGTCGCGTCAAGCCATAGTAAAAGTAGTATTTTTTCACAAAATTACTTCAATAAAAATGGGATACAGTTGCCTTAGGAATTTTAATTGAGTTCACCGGCTTGGTGTGTGTTACAAGTCATAAGCGATAAACTCATTAATTTTTCTTTAGACTTAAAAAAAGAAGATTCTCAGTTTGACCTGTATGTATATTTGTGCGCTAACTGCCTCTGTTATAACTGCCTCGTTGGTCTAGTTGTCGCATAGGCGGCTGCTGATCACGAGGTCTCGGGTTCGATTCCCGGGACGGGCCGAAATCGCTTTGTGGGTTTTAGAAACTTTCATAAAGCAGCCCGGAGTTGGAAGTTGGTGATTGATACACCCGTGCATCGGAGAGCACGTTAATGTCGGTCCTGCGCCTGATCTCTCACCGGTCGTGTCGGATTGCCGTCCCATCGGGTTATGAGAGTGAGGGAATAGGGAGTGCACCTGTGTCTGCGCAAATGCTTGTGCACTATAATATGTCCTGCGCAGCTGGCTGTTCTCATATAAGGAGATCAGCCAGCTGCGCAGGACATATTACCGTACATAGCGCCGTGGCCGATAATCGGCTAGGACGCCATTATTATTATATATTTGTGCGCTATAATCTCGCGTTTGGCTGAGCCGACTCAGGAGTAGGTTTTCGGTATGTAAACTGACAAATTAAAGCTGAAAATAATAAAAAAAAAATTACAAAAAAAAATCGACTTCACCACACACTGATGCACTGAAATATTTTTTATTGATTTTCATTGTGAAGCAATTCTTTACAGTTTTTCCTAAATTTTGATGAAAAGTTTTTTATATACAAAAATGAAAACGCAATGGCGCCCAACTCACAAAGAAATAACTTACATCACACATAAACATATAAATGCATATATTTATATGCGTATATATAGTATAATAGTTTCTTTGTGAGTCGAGGGACATTGCGTTTTCATTTTTGTATACAAAAAGTTGGCGTCTGTTTGTGAATGTTCAGTATTTAGGTCAAAGCTTAAAATAGAGGGTTTAATTTATTATTTTCGTACAATACCTTTTTCAAAAATATTTTGATTGGAAAAACAATAATACATTTTCTATATGAAATTAAAATTTTTTATGCCATAAAATTCCAATAATACACTTAAAATATACACAACTTTAGATACCTTTGACCCTCGCATACAAAAGTAGTTTTACTATTACAACTCTGTATTATTTTATCACTTAAAACTAACCGGAATAAAAGCTTCTGAAACGAGATAGACTCTACAAAATATGGCGTCATTAATACGAAATTCCATTGTTTTCTGAAATAGCTTCCAACTATTCTCTGGTTAACAAAGATGTTTCTAGAATATCTATTAAAGGTACAAAAGGTTTGATGACCTGGAAGCCTAATGGCTGTATTTGTAGTTAATATTCTTCATCCCAGTAGCTTTTTCTTCTAATTAAGACTAATGTACAGACGATAGCATGTCAACGTATACGAATCTGTCAAATTTTCCCAAGCAAATAAACCCTCCAATATTGTGATAAGGTTGAAAATCTATTGCAGAAATTTGACAGATTGTGGTAACTTGATGTGCTGTTGTCTGTTCCTATGCATAAAAGAACCTTATTAATTGATCTAAGTTATAAACATATTAATTACGAAATTTTGTTCAAATCTATTCAGCAGTTATGAGGATATTACATAAAACATTTACGGCCTTTCATAGGTTCCGGATAAAGTTCTAGATAGCTATCTGACAGATAAAGCCGTAGAAATGGCTTTAATTTGGATTTTTTCAGACAGCTGTCTAGAACTTTATCTGGGACCTGTGAAATTGGCCGTTACTTTGACAAAATATCACTCATATATCTTACAGTACCCAAGCTAAAAAAATCTTATCAGACGAAACACAACAAAGGTACAAAAGTCTATCAAAACTAGAGCATCACAAAACCCCTATAACTCGGCGAGTTACCGAAAATAAAACCACTGTCGCATCTGTATTCTATCTCATATTCTTTGCCCGCATTCCTATTTTGTCTGTTAAGAGTTTTTTATGGGGATAAAATGGAAAACTGCCGACTATTTGACATATGGTGACCGTATTTTCTGACAAATGGTTCTGACATTGTTTTTAGTCCGTTGCATTGTTGGGACAAAATACTATGCTCTGTCTGTTTTGTTATTTATCTTTGTTAGAGGGGAAGGTATGACTTTTGTATTTGCATGTATAATGTGCTCAGGAATGTTAGCACCTACATTCGTTCTTAAGGAGAATTACGGCCAGTTTCGCAGGTTCCAGATAAAGTTGTAGATAACTGTCTGACAAATCTTTTACATAGCTACGAGTATCTACGACTATTTCTGGAAACTGTAACTCGCCGGTAGTGTTGTGACAATTGACATTTAATGAATAAATCTATATCTATCTATACTTAAAATAAATCTGCAGAGAGGTCAATTCTGTACATGAAATATATTTCCAAAGNGCAAATGCTTGTGCACTATAATATGTCCTGCGCAGCTGGCTGTTCTCATATAAGGAGATCAGCCAGCTGCGCAGGACATATTACCGTACATAGCGCCGTGGCCGATAATCGGCTAGGACGCCATTATTATTATATATTTGTGCGCTATAATCTCGCGTTTGGCTGAGCCGACTCAGGAGTAGGTTTTCGGTATGTAAACTGACAAATTAAAGCTGAAAATAATAAAAAAAAAATTACAAAAAAAAATCGACTTCACCACACACTGATGCACTGAAATATTTTTTATTGATTTTCATTGTGAAGCAATTCTTTACAGTTTTTCCTAAATTTTGATGAAAAGTTTTTTATATACAAAAATGAAAACGCAATGGCGCCCAACTCACAAAGAAATAACTTACATCACACATAAACATATAAATGCATATATTTATATGCGTATATATAGTATAATAGTTTCTTTGTGAGTCGAGGGACATTGCGTTTTCATTTTTGTATACAAAAAGTTGGCGTCTGTTTGTGAATGTTCAGTATTTAGGTCAAAGCTTAAAATAGAGGGTTTAATTTATTATTTTCGTACAATACCTTTTTCAAAAATATTTTGATTGGAAAAACAATAATACATTTTCTATATGAAATTAAAATTTTTTATGCCATAAAATTCCAATAATACACTTAAAATATACACAACTTTAGATACCTTTGACCCTCGCATACAAAAGTAGTTTTACTATTACAACTCTGTATTATTTTATCACTTAAAACTAACCGGAATAAAAGCTTCTGAAACGAGATAGACTCTACAAAATATGGCGTCATTAATACGAAATTCCATTGTTTTCTGAAATAGCTTCCAACTATTCTCTGGTTAACAAAGATGTTTCTAGAATATCTATTAAAGGTACAAAAGGTTTGATGACCTGGAAGCCTAATGGCTGTATTTGTAGTTAATATTCTTCATCCCAGTAGCTTTTTCTTCTAATTAAGACTAATGTACAGACGATAGCATGTCAACGTATACGAATCTGTCAAATTTTCCCAAGCAAATAAACCCTCCAATATTGTGATAAGGTTGAAAATCTATTGCAGAAATTTGACAGATTGTGGTAACTTGATGTGCTGTTGTCTGTTCCTATGCATAAAAGAACCTTATTAATTGATCTAAGTTATAAACATATTAATTACGAAATTTTGTTCAAATCTATTCAGCAGTTATGAGGATATTACATAAAACATTTACGGCCTTTCATAGGTTCCGGATAAAGTTCTAGATAGCTATCTGACAGATAAAGCCGTAGAAATGGCTTTAATTTGGATTTTTTCAGACAGCTGTCTAGAACTTTATCTGGGACCTGTGAAATTGGCCGTTACTTTGACAAAATATCACTCATATATCTTACAGTACCCAAGCTAAAAAAATCTTATCAGACGAAACACAACAAAGGTACAAAAGTCTATCAAAACTAGAGCATCACAAAACCCCTATAACTCGGCGAGTTACCGAAAATAAAACCACTGTCGCATCTGTATTCTATCTCATATTCTTTGCCCGCATTCCTATTTTGTCTGTTAAGAGTTTTTTATGGGGATAAAATGGAAAACTGCCGACTATTTGACATATGGTGACCGTATTTTCTGACAAATGGTTCTGACATTGTTTTTAGTCCGTTGCATTGTTGGGACAAAATACTATGCTCTGTCTGTTTTGTTATTTATCTTTGTTAGAGGGGAAGGTATGACTTTTGTATTTGCATGTATAATGTGCTCAGGAATGTTAGCACCTACATTCGTTCTTAAGGAGAATTACGGCCAGTTTCGCAGGTTCCAGATAAAGTTGTAGATAACTGTCTGACAAATCTTTTACATAGCTACGAGTATCTACGACTATTTCTGGAAACTGTAACTCGCCGGTAGTGTTGTGACAATTGACATTTAATGAATAAATCTATATCTATCTATACTTAAAATAAATCTGCAGAGAGGTCAATTCTGTACATGAAATATATTTCCAAAGTAACTATCAGGGGTTGATTAGGAATCGACACTGATGCCAAAAATGCAATCAGTAGAATTTTTGTCTGTCTGTCTGTATAACCGTTATAGAAACAAAAACTACTGGACGGATTTAAACGAAACTTGTTACAATTATTTTTCACACTCCTGAGCTGGTTATAGTATACTTTTCATCACGCTACAATCATATAAGGAGCAGAGGAGTGAAGGAAAAGATTTTTTTAATTATGACGACCCGTTGTCGCTGGCATAAACGACATGATCCGCGAACGAAGTTGCTGGCAGAAGCTAGTTACACATATAAGCTTGACACATATCTAATCAAAAAACTTTATTCAAATTAATTCGAAAAGACTTTGTAAGTGTACATACGGGAAGTTTGTGATGTGTATAATTTTAAGAAAACTTTTACCGAAATTACGGTTATTAATAAATTACTATGGTATTGGACTTTTGAGTCTTTGTACAAAGTCTTTGTGAATAAAATATGGAAAACAGATATCATTAATTAAACAAAGTTAAAAATTAATAATGTTTTCGTACTAGTAATGAGACCAGAGTGGTCTGAAAGAAAATATACATTTTGATCCTAATTAGAGACTTGATAATAATTTAATTATTTTGGTCCTTCGCTTCGGGTCTACGAATCGATGTCATTAGTGGTTTCTGAATTAAGAGCTATATCTAAATTAAAGAGAATATTATACTTTTGATGTTTTATGTATTACTCGTATATAAATGAACTAGCTTTTGCCAACGGTTTGACTCACATCTCGTGGGAATTATTGCGCATATTTGGATAATGCCTACAGCTTTCTTCGATAAATGATCTATCGAAAATTTAAAGATTTTCCTTAATCAGTCCTGTAATTCTTAAGATTAGAGTGTTTATACAAATAATCTCTTAGTTTTACAGAATTAGAAATGCAGATTCAGAAATAAACATAATTGTATCAAGGTATCATAATACTTATTTCTCTTCTGCATTTCAATATACTAGAAATAGCTTCCAAATCCAAAACTGTAGCCATGTATTGCCAACCACAAAATATTTTATTCCAATAACTAACCTCAAAATAGAGTTGACAACGAAACGCTTTCACGCGTTATTATTTACACGCCAGCGCAATCCGGTTCGTCGCGGTAAATTCCGGTAAAAACCGGTTCCGTGCGGTTAAAACTAGTTTTTCAAGTGTTAACTACACTTCTGCGTGACCCAGTTATAACTGGTTCGGGTTTGGCTCGTTACGGAGTACTGAGTCGACTGCAGTCACGTTCCTGCTGTCTGTTTGTCTTCTCGCATCATTATGCGCTAACAATTAATTTGTAGGATTTTTTAACTACTAGCAGTGAGTAGGGACTTTTTCGAGTGCTTTGTTTTTCTTTTGGTAGGTATAGAAGTTTATGCCATGAGGTACATACCTAGAAACGACAATACATTTATCAAAAAAAAAGCCTTCCTCAAAAATCAATCGCAAAAAAAATGTCGATTGAAAGTAAAAGTATCTGCAGCAATAAAAGTATGAAAATTAAGAGCACAAAACAAGCATAAACATAGAAAAAAAGATTTATCAAATCACAATCATCTAATTACCCACTATAATAAACTCCATTCACATCACAAAAGTGGTCTTATAAGCCTATCGCTACGGTAAAGTTTAATACATAGACCTGCGAACAAAACGTATTCCTTGCGAGTGTAGTGGTGATATATCAAGAGGTATCTTCTTTATCCGACCTCGTAGGTTGGGACGTAAGGACCGGGGGTTGGGGAAAGCGGATGTAGATTTTGGGGGTTTGGGCATAAACCTTTTTATTGTGACGTTTTATATTGTGTGGTGTACGTGGTTTTTCGAGATATTGGGATTGGATGTGTAAGTTGGTATTGATGCGGATGTTATACTATTGTTGTAAAGGGGCATAGTTTTTTTGTTTGAATGCGCTAATATAAGGAAATTCTGGTCTGCCTTGAAAAAAAAATTATGTGTTAAATAGTTCTTATATCGAGAAAGGTTATAGACTACTCTTTGTCCAGATGTGCGTAATGGCATCTAAGGTCGATTGTCGTCCACGGCGGCTGTTCTCATACAAGGAGATCAGCTAGCTGTGCAGGACATGCTATAGTGCACAAGCATTTGCGCAGACACAGGTGCACTCCTTGTTCCCTCACTGTCATAGTCCGATGTGGGCCTGGTATTTCCCTCGCAGTACGGGTTAAACCACAAGTTAAATATAAAACAAAATGGTTGGCGGTAAATTTTAATACAAAGAGTTCAGTGCTATATTTCACCCGATCCTCTTATGATTGATTCAAAGAATATACCTAAAGCGACCTCGAGAAAATTCAATAAAACCCAGTACAGTAACTTTAGCCAAACGCGTGGCTACTCTACAAGGCTATGACCTATTTCGAGCTATTTTCTTAGGACAAAGAAAATAGAATAAGGCACAGCACTACGGGATAATATGATGTAACGCCTAGCCGTTACTGAAACTGTTTTAGGAAAACTGGAATATATTACGGAGTTAGTCCGAAATGTAATTGGATTTTTCTTCAGGGTTTTTTGCGAATAAACTTGGGTGATGATTAGGTCAAAAAAATCCTTTATCATATTAATTTGGTAAAATATCTCAAAATAATTTCACTTTCATTTATCATTTTGATGGAAAAATTGCTTTCATTTTTAACTGACTTTGCAGAAAGAGGGTGGCTTGGAAGAAAAGTGGAACCACTGTTGAAAGCTTGTTATGTTATAATTATTTAGCGCATATTCTTGACATTCTATAGTTTAAACAAACACTCCCTCACCACTCCCACACACTCCCTTTTCATAGAAGGAAATAAATAACTAAGTTACAATATTTATACAGACCTCAAAAATATATCTATTTTAAATCGCTTAGATTTTACTGTTTCCGACGCGTCCGAGTTAGTCAGACCGCTTAGTCAGAACATGGGCGATTGGAAGTCTAGACACGATGTTAGTCTAGACTTATTGTTATTAAGACTTTCGAAGTAACAACAGCTATATTAGACATATTAAATTAAGTATACTTTTGTTTGGAAGATATAGATAATAAATAAAATTTATTCAAAAATAATGTTTACAATAAAATTAACATTAATACAACAGAAACAAAGTTTCCTATTACAATAACCATGCAATTACAGTACTAAAATATACTAGAACTAAAATATTAATAATTTAAAAGTATAATTAATAACAGTAGTTTGGAAATTCATAACGATACTATGAATACTTTTGGGAGATATTTCAACAATTGTTCCAAAGTTTCCTTCTCATCAATACTACAAAATGCACTTGCATGAAAACCGCTTTCTGATGTTGACATAATCACCTAAAACCATAGTCCCACTACTGGGCACAGGCGTCCTCTCACACAGAGAAGAAGTGAGTGTTAATCACCACGTTTGCTCAATTCGGGTTGGTGATTTAAGACTTATCGTCCAGGTTTCCTCCAGATGTTTTCCTTTACCTTTTTTAGTCAGCTGAACCCCTGCTGCAACAAAAAAAAACAAATACCAGGCGTAGACCGTTATACTTAGGTAAATAACTTATTAACTAAAACTTATTGTAAAATATTCCAAAGATACCAGACGTTCCCAATTTATCCCAAAACTTTAACTAAATAAAACAAATGTCTTCATAAATTCCGAAACTTATTAAAATATTTTATTGTAACTAATTGTAAAGTACAAACAAAGTTTGAGGCCGTTTCGAACTTGTGTCTGAGTTTAGCTCAGACTAATCTATAGATCGAAGTTTGCCTGTAAACTTGTAAGACATTTAGCATTAAGTATTCATTGCTTGTTGGAAGTTTGTTATGAAGTTGTGGGTCCTAATCTAGCGGGCGATGGAGACGGTCCATTGGCTTTTAGCGCCTTTGGATAATCCGTTTGAACTTGTGGAGGTACCGTTTTTGTTGTCTGTCTGTCACCTGGACAGTTATGTTTTATGGATCTATTATGGAGTGAGGGAATGGGGAGTGCACCTGTGTCAGTGCAAATGCTTGTGCACTATAATAATTATGTCCTGCGCAACTGGCTGATCTCCTTATATGAACAGCCGCCGTGACTGACAATCGGCTAGGGTGTCATCATTATCATCATTATTGTAGATATGTTTTTCTGTACAGTAAATAAACATTTCATAACTTAAGCCACTTTCAACTATAGTTAAGGCATCTATTAATTTTTTGAAAGGTTTCTATTCCATTTGATAAATAAATAAATATAAAAGAAGCTACTTGCCAGTTATGCAACAGTTGATCTAATTGCATTGTGCTAAGTCCATTGTGACACATATGCAACTTTGATATAACTTGTAGACAAACGATTTAATGTGAAATATTTGGAAATCTGTCATCCAATTTCATATTTCGACACGTTCGACACGTAAAATATTCTTAAATTATACTCTAAATTATACCTACTCTAAAATCTAGCATTAATGCGATTTCGATCTGTCTAGATTGACTTCGTACAATATAAAAATATAAAAAGTTTCTTGTTAGATTGAGAATTTGATATCGATAAGTATGCATGTCGAATTGTATTTGTTTTAAATCTTTATTGGGTGATTCAGTGACGCCATTTTAAATCCTTTTGATATGTATTGAATTTGCGAAAATGGGTTCATTGACATGAGTTTCTACATACTATTGTAGGGTTTGCCTTTACGTTACTTTATTTATCAGGTTTGAAAGTCATTCTGACTGTTTGTGAGGCTTTCACGTCAAAACTACTTTAACCGATTTATGTAAATGAAAGGCACACAGTCTAATCCTGAGAAAGGACAGAAGTTAAGTTTTATCCGAGTGTGGGAAGTAGGTCCCACAAGAGGCGGCTGGAACCGCGTTGAACAGCCTCTTGAATAATATGCGATTGCATTAAATACGTAATTAATATCACTTCAGTTAATAGAATTATCGTGCCCATCATTTCTTTAAATAGCCTTAATATTTCTCCTCCATTTTCTCATAATTCTTCCTTACGCCTCCATCATCATGAAAATTAAGATCATCCCAAAAAGCTTCAGCGTTATTCCTTTTTATTACTTTTGTGTTTCCGTGGAAATTATCTCCGTAACTTTTGTAAGTTGTAACGAAATTCCGACGGCGAACCCCATTGGGACGGGAATTTTTAAAAAGCAATAATTCTTGGGTTCCTAGGATGTTAAAATAATTAAAGTTGGTGCTAAGTTTGTTTTCTTTGCTGTTAGTTGCTCTGGTGCAAGTAAATTGTGATATAGTTGTAGTTATAGTATAATGTGGAGTAGCTTTCTTCCTAATTAGGATTATGGAGTCCGTGCTTTTAGTTAACATTGTGAGTGCATTGTGTGGTTTAGTTTCTAATGGTTAAGAATTTTCTAGAAGAGACTATTAGTACCCGTTCAGACACGGCGGGAACCGCGCGGCTTCGAGACATTTCCGCGCGGTTATATCTGAACGATTACTTAATAACTCATACAAATAACACCCGCGCGATTTCAGAATCGCGTGGAAATCGCGCGGTTCCCACCGTGTCTGAACGGGCCCTTATAGTGTTTGAAGATGAAACTTAAAATTGTTTTTAGTGTAGAAGAAATGAGTCTGTCAAGTCATTGAACTGATATTATAAAGCTGAAGACTTTATTTGGGTGTTTGGATTAATTTCAAGGGATGTGGGTAAAATTGCTGGCGGACGCTTGTAGTAAAATAAGTGGAACATAGATAATGTTCCAGGTTTTCAAAATTACAATGGAGTAGTAATACGTATTTTTAATGAATGTGTAAAATTTTATGAAGTTACGTCAAACATCTCTCATAGATGTTTTGCTATCTTTAATTTTATTTCCCTAAAGTACTACCTAAAAAAGATTCAATATAAAGTCGTAAGCGTCCTCGCCACATTCGGAATACTTTGCCGCCAACTATTTTCCTTCGCGATCATTCTAGAAACAAAGCAACAGTATATAGAGTAAAAGCAATTTTAAAGTAAGCTGCTACCGACCATGTCACCCTGAAATATTGCTCTACAGTGCTCTGTAGAGAAGGACACAAGATAAATTGTTGTTACCCATCTCTGTCTACCAGTGACGAATGTTCTTTAAAAATCGTATTTTATTAAACTTGCTATTCCCCGCGGTTTCTCTCGCGTCTCGAGGGAAGTACAGACGACATCACATCGAGTTACCACAATCTGTCAAATTTCTGCAATAGATTTTCAACCTTATCGCAATGGGGGGGTAGGTTAATGTTTGATTGGTAAAATTTGACAGATTCGTATACGCTGACCTACTGTTGTCTGTACTTTCCGGAGAAGGATAAAAAGTAGCCTAAAAGTTATTATGATATTTAGCTCATATTATTGCCAAGTTTCATCAACATTTGTTCAGTAATTTTTGCGTGAGAGAGTAACAAACATACATACATCCTTACAAACTTTCGCATTTCTAATACTACCGGCCAGTTTCATAGGTTCCAGATAAAGTTCTAATATCTGACACATCATGCCATGGAAATGTTGTCAAAATTAAAAAAAATCTATGGCACTATGTGTTAGATAGATTTATCTAAAACCTGTGAATCTGGTCGCACTACTATTAGGGTGATATTTCGCCCGCTTTCCGAGAGAACTAATATTAGTAGGATTAGATTAGTAAAATTACTGCCAAGTTTCATCTAAATTCGTCTAGTAGTTTTTGCGTGAAATAGCAACAAACATTTCATCCTTACGAAATTTCGCATTTATTATATTAGCAGGACATTTTAAACATACGAGTATACATCACAGCTCCGAGGACACAACTCGAATAGGTTTTATTATTTGAAATTTATTTCCCACGTCTCATAGTTACGGCTTGAGATAAATCCAATTACTTTAAAGCTGAATGGGAGAAAGGAAAAATAGGATATGCTGGTTTTTCATCGTTTTGTACGTACACTGGTCTTTTTTCAATCAATTTGGAAAATTGGTCCTTTGTTCCGTAATAAGATTTCTGGTCCGTGGTATGTGAAACCTGATTCTCGTAGTGTTGTCTATTGTATTTTAAGGTGTCTTTTTTAGGGTTCCGTACCCAAAGGGTAAAACGTGACCCTATTACTTAGACTTCGTTGTCTGTCTGTCTATCTCCACGCTGTATCTCAATAACCGTGATAGCTAGAAAGCTAAAATTTTCACAAATGATGTATTTCCGTTGCCGATATAACAACAAATACTAAAAATGAAAAAAAAAACAAAGAAATTTAGGGGGATGGGGTACGGAACCCTTCATGCGCGAGCCCAGCTTGCACTTGGCCGGTTTTTTAGATAGTGTTTCGGATTTTTGTGGTGATTATCACGAATTTTATAGCTAAGAAAATATTGTTTTAGAATTTAAGTGATAGGCGTAAATTGTGCTGATCGTTTTCAATGCAAAATGGACGCTGACGCGATTTTTCATTACACAAATATAAGGGCCGAAACACATAACCGCGTTGCGGCGCCGCGCCGCGAGAATTGGCAGTAGCGGC
>NWSH02000329.1:1424796-1441696 GCA_002382865.2 Heliothis virescens | reverse complement strand
GAACTTCTATGACATTTCAAACCTCATACAAAAAATATTGTAGGGACTGTTATGCCCCTGCTGTACTGTTACTGTANATATAATAAATCTATGCCCCGCAAAACCGTTTGCACGGTTTGTCTATATATATAATAATCTTTTATTTAAATTGCAAACAGTGACATCTAACGCAAAGTGACGAACTTCTATGACATTTCAAACCTCATACAAAAAATATTGTAGGGACTGTTATGCCCCTGCTGTACTGTTACTGTAGTGTACTGCTTAACCGGTCTTTCCCTGTGGATGCCTAGAAATTAAAGCCTCCAGCCAGGGGCATTAATTATGCTATTCCTTGTAACGAAACCATAGCTCGCTTTTAAACGCGGCAACGCCATCTAGTTATACAAAACACAACATATACCGGGAACATTGAACACAAACTTAACCTCAAAAATAACTTTGTCTGATTTTAACAATTTGGCCATTGCTGAAAGACGTGATACTCAGGCTCCTGAAACCTTCGTAAATACTCTTACTTATGGTCAAATTCCAGCCTTGTATATCCAGGGCCCAAATTTGTATGGATTTTAAGTTTCTCCTTTGAAGAAACTGTTTTTTTAATTGATCACGTTAATCTCACACCCAGAGTACCAATTTGCAAAATTCTTTTAGTGTTAGATGACCCATTAATTCAAGATGCCCAATTGGCCATTACTTGAGTATGCGGAGAAATTCCCATGCGACACTAGTGAAGCCACAGGCTAGTTCTATGTATTTCAAAAGGCTGGCACCTGGGACAACGGATCAGCATTGACATCCAGATAGGCAATGCTGCCAGCCTTTTGGGCACGCTCCTAGTCGATAGCGATGGGGAGGAATTTTCTGATGCATTATAATAGTTTTTTTAGATTTAATTTGTAAATATCTGTAAAGTGTACACACATATTTTATTAATGTAAATACCCGATTAAATATAATAAAAAATCCTAAAAAAAATAATAATTCGAAACTGATTTAAATTTTCTCTTACACTGTCTATTTTTTGTTCCCAGGTACAACTCAAAACTGACGACATTAGCGCTGCCTTCAGTGATATTCGAGCCCAAATTCCGAGGGTCAGTGCGTAACCTGGTGTACTCCGACCTGCCTGGACAGCCACCTCGGAGACAGGAGTTGAGACATTCAAGGGATTTGAAGGTAAGTCTTAGATTACTAGTAGTAAGTTAAAGTAAATGATATAATAATTCGTTTTCTTTGCAGAGGTTTTTTAGTTTTAATTTTAAGGGGTAATTCAGTTCTGCGGCGGAATTAAATGGAAGCGACTTTTTTCTGCAAAGCTGAACATACTCGTAGCATAATGAACAGTATGGCAATAGTGTAGAAATCAATCTAGATATGAGACAAAAAAAAAATGGTTGGAATGCGCGAAAAAACAAAATTGAGCACGAGGGTTGTGTCGTAGGTATTATTGTATCTTTTATAATTATCATTCTCCACGTGCTTGTTTTTTTTTAATAAGATTGTAATTTAATAAATAAGTTGTAAAGCGAACACTTTACTGTACTTAATGAGACAACTTCTTAGAGGCAGAAGACTAACTCCAAGTATGTAACATTCCAAACTTCATTTGCGCGAACTTTACTTCAACATACCAAGAATCAAAGTTCAAACAAAAAAGTACGTTAAAAACAATCACGAGTTACCCAGGAGTCGACAATGAGAAACTTATGAATAAATCTACTTAAACACATTTGTTAAGACATTGTTTTATGGTAATATTATTTACTTACTTCTGGAGTAAATTCACAGTTCAACAAATACCTTCAATATTTTTTACTTTAATAAGTTCTTCGACTTACGAACTTAGTGATATTTGGTAACTAGCACTGAATGAGAAGATTTGTAGAAGTAACTATCTTCCGCATCGCGTCTCAAGGGAACCACTTAAAGCATATGGTTAAAAAGTAGCCAGTATATTATTCTATGTACAGACGACAGCAGGTCAACGAATACGAATCTGTCAAATTTTGCCAATCAAAAATTTACCTACCTCCATTGTGATAAGGTTGAAAATCGATTGCAGAAATTTGACAGATTGTGGTAACTTGATGTGCTGTTGTCTGTACAGGCTACATTACTGCCAAGCTGCGTCAAAATATAGTAGTTTTAGCGTAAAAGATGATAAACACACAGATATTCATACAACCATCTTTGAAAATAGCATTTATAATAGCGCAGACAGTACATCAAGTTACCACAATCTGTCAAATTATTCAATGAATTTTCAACCTTATCACAACCGTGGAAGGTTAATGTTCGATTGGCAAAATTTTACAGTTTCGTATACGTTGACCTGCTGTCATCTATACCTAGTAGGATGTGACATTTCAAGGGTAATTTTTTTTATGAAAGGTTTTAGGAAAACTCTGGAGATTCGTTATTACATTGGGACTTTCACATTTTAACTTCAGATTTCTAGGATCCAGATTTTATCAGAATTCTGTTGAAATACACATTTCTTCGTAAAGCCTTTTAAGCAATTACCGAGTAGGTACTTGAAATACCAAAATTCTCCGAAATATAATACGACATTCTATGAAATACCTAGATTTACATTATTCCTCTTAACCATTCCATTCTACTAACTTCTGCCAGCGGTTTCACCCGCATCCCGAAGGAACTTCTGCCCGTACTCGTACCTATAAAAACCGGCCAAGTGCGAGTCGGACTCGCGCACGAAGGGTTCCGTTCCATTATCTATGAAAAATAAATGTTCCTATTGCCTACAATTAGTCAAAACACAAACATTTCTCGACAACAAAAATAACTTTGTTTTTCATACAAATATATGAATAACAAAGTTATAATTTGCGGTTACTGAAAAAGTGCTATATCTCAAAAACCACTGACTGTATCTCGTTCAAACCAATTTTGGTTGATAGTTTTTGTTAAGGTCTATAACATATATTTTTTTTAGATTTTTCACTTCGGTAGTTTAGAAATGGCAGGGGGGAGGACACACATTTTTGCACTTTGAAAGTGTCTAACTTTGAAATGATTGACTTTGAGAAAAAATGGTTTTAGAAACCTCAATCTTATTTTTAAAGACCTATCTATAGACATCCCACAAGTATAGGTTAGACGAAAAAAATTTTTTTTTGTTTCATTTCCATGTATGGGGAGCCCCCTTCTAATATTATTTTTTTATTTTTGTATAAAAATCGTAAAGCGGTTAACATAATACATCTACCTACCGAGTTTGAATGGTGTAGTCTTAATAGTTTCGGAATAAACTGGCTGTGACATACGGACAGACAGACAGACAGACAGACAGACAGACATGATGAATCTATAAGGGTTCCATTTTTTGCCATTCGGCTACGGAACCCTAAAAAGTAGCCTATATGTTATTCTGATATTCAATTTCTTATTTCAATATTTGTTGTTATAGCGGCAACAGAAATACATAATTTGTGTAAATTTCAGCTTTCTAGCTATCACGGTTAGTGAGATACAGCTTGGAGACAGACAGACAACGAAGTCTTAGTAATAGGGTCCCGTTTTACCCTTTGGATACGGAACCCTAAAAAACATATTTCTCTCAACTTTAAATTGAGTACAAAAATAAGGTATTTCATAACCGCTTGTCGTGATATCTAATGGCACATTATCTACAGATAATTTTCAAATACTTCGCGTTCTTTCAACAAAATCATAAACATAGCAATTTGCAAGCTATTGTCATTTCTTCGCGGTACAAAACTGTTGAACTTTCAACTTTATGCCCCGGGGAAACGGTTGGTTTTCCATTGCTGAAAGATAAGTTTTTGTTGAGTTGAATTTAACAAAGAAATTCCATTGAGCGCCGGTTTAACCTTAGTCATGAGTTTGAAAGGTGTGGTGCAAGTTTATGGGAGGTAAAGTTTGTTTTTCAACAAATTGCAAGTAATGTTAACTGTAGAAATTAAAGACTAAAGATAATGAAGAACACAGTCTGTCTGTCGGGAACGATTTCCGAACAAATCATACTTTTAAAAATAAGACGGTTTTTGTCTCAACAATAAGCCATAAGTAAACCCGTAAACTAAAAGACAAGTCTTATTACCTTTTAATACACACACACATTCATAATACTATTTATAATAAAATACACTAACACAAAATGACACACTCAATTACTGTATCCACCTCACCGATGCCATCAACCTATACGTTCACCAATATATAGCGACGCGATTACTATTAGTGCAAGCGAGGTGATTATAGCATTACCCCAGCGGGATCGTTCGTTAAAGCGGTTTATGCACTCTGTACCTACAGCCATCAGTTGCCTATTCGAATTAATTCTGGCACAATATCGTGTAATTGTGGTTGGTAGGGTATAGCTTTCAGATTATGTTATGTGGTAGTATCGAGAGTTAAGCTTTAGGCAATATTGAATTAGGATTATTAGGATATTGATGTTTATTTTCAGTATGGGTTTTAGGATTATTAAAATAGGCATTGCATTAAAATAGCATTAAGATAGCGTGAATGCTATTTTCTTGTACATACAATACTCACCTCAAAGTACTCAAGCGTTACTTAAACAATAAATAAAAAAAAAATCTTTTTATTTCAGACTCCACAGAATCCATATAATAAAGTACTAATTAAAATTTTCTAGTTTGACTAATACAGGTTGATGCTTGAACAGACTTATCAATAAAGTGGCAATTCAGTATTCGGGAATGAGTTCCACATTTATTTCTCGTTCTTTACTCCAGATGCAGTGTAAAAAATATTTCTTTTGGCAGGTCATAGCGTAAAAAAATATTTTGGTCCTTCGATACTCTAATCTCTTTTATGCTAAACGCCGAATTTCACTAATTTGTACCATACTCGTATCGTGGATTTCCACCCCAGCATAAATTAAACATGCCAGTTCGATCGCTTTATTTATTTGTCTAAAACACCTTCCATAGCTCCGTAATAGAAACTGAAATTGTTTAATATTTTATAATAACCGTAACTTCCTGGTATATATTGTGGTTAATAGTTTTGTAGAACTGACAACGTTAACTCAGCAATTTTCTAATCAATACAATGTTTAGTATTTATAGAAGGATTTCTGGATATTGCAAACGTTACTGTCAAGGCATGGAATCGTTTCTATTATTTTTTTTAGTTCTACGATAAAATGTTTGCTGTCAACAGATTTCAAAATTGTGAAAAGCGGAAAATTATGGGAATGTTGACCCTATAAAGACTTGCGATAACACATCACTAAAGTAAGACAAGCCATTTATTTCTTAAGAGTTTTATGGAGTTTCATACCGCTTTGTCTCCAAGTCCAAGTTTTTGTAACCGTCCACAATTACGTAAAGACTCTTGTAATTTTATAAGAATCTATGATATGTCCTTATGATTTTTTGGCTTTATATTGATACTACCTTCCGTCAGCGGTTTCACCTGCTTTTCTGTGGGAACTAGTTCCCGTGGGAACTACTGCGCGCACCCGGATAAAAAGTAGCCTATAACCTCCCTCGATAAATGAGCTATCTAACACTAAAAAAAATTTCAAATCGGACCAGTGGTTCCTGAGATTAACTAAATAAATAAATTAAATGTTCAAACAAACAAACAATATTTATATAGATTATGCCATTGATACATTGAAGAGCTGCTTTATAGTTAGTTCCACTTCATCAAATACATCCCTGATAAAATAAATCCAACTTACAGCTAAACCGTAACTCCTTTATAAATCAAATCCAGTGTAATGACACAGATAAAATAAGATATAATCTTACTTCGTGTCCTTGTACTAGTTTTGTCATTTGCTTAGCCGACCGGTCTAATCGGCCACCCTCGAGGCTTTAGCCTAATTGCGGGAAAAAGCATTAATTTTTTAGCAAGCTTTTGCACTTGAATAATGTCTCTTTACTTTGGGGTTACCTGGGAATAAAAAGCACTTTTTCGTTGTTATAAACTTGTGCCAAAAATCTGAAAAAAATTGAGGTCAGCGTTTGTCCTGGAATGGTATGGGCATGCTACAAAGAGTGTTTGAGTATGAATGACTATCTAAAGTTGTAATTTCAAATCGTTTCAGTAGTTCCTGAGATAGGCACGTTCAAGCAAACAAACGAACTCTTCTGTTTTCTAATATCAAAATGGCTAGATACACCTCTTTTTTTTGTGTGACATTTCAGACATTTTTATAAAGTCAAAACACATTTTTACCCAATAAGTCGCTTCAATAATCAAAACACACATGTTCAGCAAAACTCCTCCATTTAAACTAACATAATAGGTACCTAAAGTCACAATACGTGTTTGCTCTGATGGTCAGATTTAATCTGTGACCAGAGGTCAGTAGTCAATGAAGCGGGTGTTACGTGCCAACAAAAGGTTATTTGTATTTATAGATGAAAATCAATGAAAATGTCACTCGGTAGGTAATGTAAAAGGTTGGGTTCTGTAGTGCAAGGTTTAATTATAAACATACAACCTTATAATTGCAGTAGGACATATCGATGTAGAGTATCGGAACATATTATTATAATGTAGCCAAATATTTCAGATTTTGAATACAAATATTATTATAATCTAAAAGACGGACTAATTAGATTTTTTAGTCGTTATGCCTATTATAAAATTTATGCCTATTATAAAATTTAGTTTGTCGTTTTGTACTGAACTGCTAGCAACATAGTGTAGGTATATTGACATTAGTCACGTATGTTCATAAAATACATACTCAAAAGCAATTTACAAACATTCCAACCTTTATAACAAGAAACTAACATCAAAGCATTTACCGCAGATGTTATTAAGCTATCTACAAAACGAGTGAAGCCGGGAGCGTAAAGAAGTGTTTCAATAATGCATTTCGCTCTATCTATGCCGTCGCTTAGCGGTAACGATGTCAGTACAAAAAGTGCGGATGGTTTGTATGAACGTGATATCTTTATGAAGTGGGTTTTATATGGTTTTCTCACTAATATTGTAAATACAAAAGGAGCTCGTGGCTCAGTAGCAGCCACATAGGTTGATCGAAAGGTTAAGCAATAGTTGGCGTGGTCGGTTCCTGGATGGGTAGGCAGAAGTTTGACAACCAGTCTTACCCAGTTGTATCTGGTTGCCCAGATAACAGAAACTGAAAGTTGTTTTGGGTTGATGAGGATATCAGACAGGCAGTTGCTCCATATAAGACATTAGAAAAGGCTAGACAGTTGATTTCCTTTTCTCAATTTTTAAGTAACAACCGAACAGTGCAAACAAACTCACATTTGCAATTATATTTATTGGTGAAAGTTTTGTAAAAAAAACACAAAAATACAGAGAGATAATAATGAATTATTTACTCCGAAGCAGCGTAGTACAATTAATTAATATTCAAGGTACAATGGCGGTCTTATCGCCAGCAGCGATGTCTACACGGCAACTGAAAAGAAACAAAACAATTAAAGCAGACGATTCTCTTTGTAAATGTAAATATACAGGAGTAAAATTCTGTTAAAATTATTAAAAGGTCAACTCCGATTTGTTTGAGTAATTTTCAGAAATTACTGTATTCATTTTATAAGTCGTGGTGGAATTGTACAGACTACAGCAGGTCACGGTATCCGAATCTGTCAAATTTTACCAGTGAAACATTAACCGAACACTATTGTGATAAGGTTGAAAATCTATTGCAGAAATTTGACGGATTGTGGCAATTTGATGTGCTTGTCGTCTGTACTTAAGGGGCCAGCCTTCAAGTATGAGTGTGTGGGTTTGATTCAGGCACCACATCATTCTAAAGTATTACGTCTAACATCAAGTGACCGAGTAATGAGGAAGGAAATTATCTCGAGGAAACCTTGACTTTTGTAAGTAATAAATCGCCAATACGCTTAGAGTAAGCATTAACGATTGAGAACAAGCCTGCGCCCTGCAGTGGGACAATAAAAAGGCTGAAAATAATTTTCATTTTAACAACAGATATAGATCGATTTATTTTACGAGAGTCAAAGATTGTTTTTAATCACATAACATCATTAAATCAATGATATAACCCAATTAAATATCAGAGCATTTCCATTCTTTAGCGGAAAATATTAAAACCTTCGAACAGAGAGGTTCTCATTAAAATATCCAATATTTTCCTTGTCAACGCGCATATCGGCTTTTCGTCTATCATGTAAAACATAAAGGGATGGTAATTCAATAACTTTCGAATAAATGAGATACGAGGGTAAATCTACACATCTAAAAACATAAGTTTGTTAACTTCAAGTAAGGGAGGGCAAACCTTTTTCTTAAATCTAGAGTAACTGGCTATTTTTTTGTTTTTTCACACAATTCTCGAGGGGTAAGGGAGATTGAAACCTATTGCTCTGGTTATGAAATATAGTTTTGGTTGGTATTTGTGTTTTTATGTGTGACGTGAGATATGAAAGTTAGGAGAGAATTCATATCTGAACGTGTTGGGTTGCGGAAGGAGAATAGGAAAATTAGTCAACTATTCTGTGGACGATAAACACACGATCTTAAATTGCTTTTTTTTTGCGAAAATAAGGCTTAGAAAATGCAAGAATCACGAGCAGAATAACTTGTTTTTTCAATGTTTAGACCATGCTTGAACGGATAATAAAGTTTAAAACATGAATATCAATCGATCAAGCAGACAGTTTAACAAAAAGAAAATACACAACAATTTTAAAGAAAACGTATTCCCATATTACGCTCAGCGTTTACGCGAAAAATTGAATTTATCCGCACAAGTATTAGAATAATGTATAAGCTGACAGTTTGCTCAAATATTCCTTTGTAGTAAGAATTTAAATGTCAGTCGGCACTATAAATGTTAGTTCAATGCGTTTTTTGACCCCGACCTCCTCTCGACCATTACGTTTCTATATTTGATACTTGTTCATGCAAACGCTTTTGCAACTTGAGAGTTGTTTGAATCGATGTGCTTGTAATGTGATTTGTAAGTTTTAGAACTGATTTGATTTTTTTATAGGAGTTGAAATAGCATATTTTGATGAATGGTCCTCGTTATTTTCTTCAGAAAATTAGAGTATACTTGAAACTTGGCTTAAAAAACAGGCGGTTCTTAGATAAATAGACGTTGTTTTATAGAGTCAAACATTTCGACCATTTTATAAGCAATATTTCAGATGAATTCTAAATTTAAACAAAAACACAAAGCGTAACATACCTTCTATTAATACCCTCAAAAACTTCGGTAATCACCCTAATATCAACAAAACTGTAACAAGTGAAAAATCGAAAATAAAAATCACAGCGAACATCAATCAATTGACAAAGTACCAGGAAGCTGAGCTCAGAAGTCCCAAGTCACTCTCAAACGAATGGTTAACAATGCAAACGATCGCTCCTTTACATAGACTGAGTGACTTTATAATTTTTAACAAGCACCAATGGATAATTGGACTTTTTATATTGTCGTTTTGTTGTTATCATTTTTCATTTCATCGGAGATTGGACGTGAATTGAAGAGCTTGTATTGATGTATAATAAGTTGGGAATTTTTAATGATGTGAATGATAATGTGATAACTTGTGAATGTTGAGGTTCAATGTTTGAGCTGCGTAGGTAGATGATGTTACATTTAATTATTTAATTTATTTTTAAAGGAAACTTAAAGACGAATAACAAAAAAAATATATGCAAAAACAAAAATATGCTATGCAATTGACGTATTGGTTTTTTGACACCTTGTAACACGATGTCTTAATTTCGGAATTGAAGAGAAAATATAGTTAGCAATTTTCTTCCATTTTGAAAGCAAAAATTTAAAAACTAGCCTTTTAGTATCAAAATCAGAAGCCAAAAATCTTTTTCATGTGTCAAACGAATTCAACGAGCTACAGAAAGAGTCACTTTTCACTAACAAACTTTATACACAAAATATCTAACCTATACGAATCTATAGGAAAAGCATCGGAAAGCCATCAAAAGCCATGGATAGCAATAACCTAGTCTATATATTGATGTTGGAAATTGTAATGGCGTACGGAAATAACAAGCTCCTTTGCCTACCAGTTGATGCATTTTATACGTGTTCCGAGAAATATGTGTATAGAGTTGATGAAACGCAATGATTTCCGATGTCTTTCTGTGACTACTTTTTTAGAGGTGTTCAGAGAAACTTGCAAATTCGTTTCACGGGGTTGAATAAAGTACATTAAAATTAAACTTGTTGTCTATTTTTATGGTATTTCGAAGAGTAATTATGGGGTTTCTTGACTATTTTTGTTTGGGAAAATTTTAATTTTGTGAGATTACGACAAACATTAGGACGTAAAAAACAACGGTTGAAAAAATTCGTTTTCGTAAATAAGCTTCAAAAAGTACTTTCACCTTTTAAAAGTACTTAGAACTTAAACGTTGCAACAATAGACTTACCTTATCAGAAAATTAACCTAGAAATAAGAATTCTAAACTAGGCCAGAAAACATTTCAACAGTTAAACAAAAATACTAGAAAAATTCAACCTCGTTCAAAAATAGTCTTCAAGGTCAGGTCACTAAGTCCGTCCCTGAGGTCCAAATTGGTCAACGAATTTCTAAAATTAATTACGAACTTTATGTAGACGATATAGAGTTTAATTTCCTGTGCACATATTAAGGTCATTATGACTTTTTGTTAGTGAATAGTTTTAGTTTGTAACTTTTTGTTCGAAATTGGGCTTTAGTGATTTGGATCAGGTAATTTGGAGTGCAGTACGAATTATGCGGTTGTTAGTAATAGCTGTGAATTAGTGGCGAATGTTACTGTTTACTCTATAGCTATTCTCACTCTAATATTATACAGGCGAAAGTACACATAATATGGATATTTGTTACTAGCTGTTTTCCCGCGGTTTCAACCGCCTCCCTTGGCAACTACTGCCCGTACCCGGATAAAATATAGCCCATGTTATGCGGGGATTGTCTCGCTTCCCAAAAGTGAAAGAATTTTTCAAATTGGTTCAGTAGTTTCGGAGTATTTAGGGTACAAATAAAATGTTTCCACTCTATTGTATTATTAGATATAGATTACTCATTCACGAACAAAATTGATAAAACTTGTCATAAATTACTATGGATTGCCGAAACTTCTAGATATCTACGTTCTAAAGAAATGTATTTTGTCTTCCAAATCCCTACTAATATTATAAATGCGAAAGTAACTCTGTCTGTCTGTCTTTTAAGCTTTCACGCCTAAACCAGTGAGCCGATTTTGATGAAATTTGGTACAGAGATAGAATAGACCCTGAGGAACACCATAGGCTACTTTTTATCCAGGTACGGGAAATAGTTCTCTCGGGAAGCGGGCAAAGCCGCTGGCAGAAGTAGTAATTAAATATTAGTAAGACGAAGAAACGGTAACGTGCAATCGAACTAATTATAAAACACCTTAATAGACAAAGTTTCTTTAAAATACCGTTAAACTTCTATAGAATTTCTTAAATGGATATTATAACAATTTAAACCGTTAGATACAGGGTGTTCCTCAATTTATGTGCTCTCCGTGACTTGTGTATTGAAGGGTTCCGTCGTGTATGACGTCGATCTAGAGAGGTCTAGCGCCTCGCAATAAAATGTTTCTTGGGTAAAACCATTCTTTTGTACCAAAATAACTTTGTCGTTTAATGAAAATTATGCAGTTTCGTTACGTAAAATGTGGACATTTTACTGTATTACCATAAATTCTTATATTAATGTAGGTAAAACGAGTTAATATGTATATTGAAGGCAATGATCTCGATCTCGAAATCTATAAACGCGAGAACAATTTTGCTGTTTGTTACTTACGGATACTAACAACACAAAACCTTCTTAAGTGAATAACACTTAAACGACACGCGTTCTCAAGATACGTGCGAGATTAAAAATCCCCATAAGACACCTTGATTTCCATTTCAAACCACATTTACCGAGAGCTTAAGCGAGACAAAGCGCATATCATCTCTCAAAATGTTCACGAGAATTTCGTTAAGATCAAGAGAATACCTCAGAATGGGGAGAGGAATTTTTCAGAATGTAGGATTAATTTATTTGAGGAGTCCAGGGACCTTTGGGCCGGCTTAGCATCGTCTGAGGAGCGTAGGAAAAATGAGCATGCATTTATGTGCATTACGTATGAGTACATGCATTGGGGAGGTACGGGATAAATGGTATGGTATATTTTAGTCATGCATTTTTGTTATTTGTTAGTTTTGTTTATAGTTGTGGTTAAGAATAATTTTGTTTGTTAAATTGTATTGAATGTCGATGTGTTCATATATATTTTGTTTAAAAGAAAAAAGTACTGACTAGAATAAAGTTTTTTGGCTTAGTGACCTACGACTTTCTATACCTCTTCTTGTTACTTTGACTGTGTAATTTTTTTCATGACTACAGTTACAGTGTGCTCACTTTTTTCAAGACGGTTTTCCTTACAAACTCCTTTAACAAGTGACATTTACGCATCACAAAAGGTCTTACANATTAGTGGCGAATGTTACTGTTTACTCTATAGCTATTCTCACTCTAATATTATACAGGCGAAAGTACACATAATATGGATATTTGTTACTAGCTGTTTTCCCGCGGTTTCAACCGCCTCCCTTGGCAACTACTGCCCGTACCCGGATAAAATATAGCCCATGTTATGCGGGGATTGTCTCGCTTCCCAAAAGTGAAAGAATTTTTCAAATTGGTTCAGTAGTTTCGGAGTATTTAGGGTACAAATAAAATGTTTCCACTCTATTGTATTATTAGATATAGATTACTCATTCACGAACAAAATTGATAAAACTTGTCATAAATTACTATGGATTGCCGAAACTTCTAGATATCTACGTTCTAAAGAAATGTATTTTGTCTTCCAAATCCCTACTAATATTATAAATGCGAAAGTAACTCTGTCTGTCTGTCTTTTAAGCTTTCACGCCTAAACCAGTGAGCCGATTTTGATGAAATTTGGTACAGAGATAGAATAGACCCTGAGGAACACCATAGGCTACTTTTTATCCAGGTACGGGAAATAGTTCTCTCGGGAAGCGGGCAAAGCCGCTGGCAGAAGTAGTAATTAAATATTAGTAAGACGAAGAAACGGTAACGTGCAATCGAACTAATTATAAAACACCTTAATAGACAAAGTTTCTTTAAAATACCGTTAAACTTCTATAGAATTTCTTAAATGGATATTATAACAATTTAAACCGTTAGATACAGGGTGTTCCTCAATTTATGTGCTCTCCGTGACTTGTGTATTGAAGGGTTCCGTCGTGTATGACGTCGATCTAGAGAGGTCTAGCGCCTCGCAATAAAATGTTTCTTGGGTAAAACCATTCTTTTGTACCAAAATAACTTTGTCGTTTAATGAAAATTATGCAGTTTCGTTACGTAAAATGTGGACATTTTACTGTATTACCATAAATTCTTATATTAATGTAGGTAAAACGAGTTAATATGTATATTGAAGGCAATGATCTCGATCTCGAAATCTATAAACGCGAGAACAATTTTGCTGTTTGTTACTTACGGATACTAACAACACAAAACCTTCTTAAGTGAATAACACTTAAACGACACGCGTTCTCAAGATACGTGCGAGATTAAAAATCCCCATAAGACACCTTGATTTCCATTTCAAACCACATTTACCGAGAGCTTAAGCGAGACAAAGCGCATATCATCTCTCAAAATGTTCACGAGAATTTCGTTAAGATCAAGAGAATACCTCAGAATGGGGAGAGGAATTTTTCAGAATGTAGGATTAATTTATTTGAGGAGTCCAGGGACCTTTGGGCCGGCTTAGCATCGTCTGAGGAGCGTAGGAAAAATGAGCATGCATTTATGTGCATTACGTATGAGTACATGCATTGGGGAGGTACGGGATAAATGGTATGGTATATTTTAGTCATGCATTTTTGTTATTTGTTAGTTTTGTTTATAGTTGTGGTTAAGAATAATTTTGTTTGTTAAATTGTATTGAATGTCGATGTGTTCATATATATTTTGTTTAAAAGAAAAAAGTACTGACTAGAATAAAGTTTTTTGGCTTAGTGACCTACGACTTTCTATACCTCTTCTTGTTACTTTGACTGTGTAATTTTTTTCATGACTACAGTTACAGTGTGCTCACTTTTTTCAAGACGGTTTTCCTTACAAACTCCTTTAACAAGTGACATTTACGCATCACAAAAGGTCTTACAAAAACTCTTCTACAAACCAGCTAATCTAGCGAACTATAAAACTCGCTAGATATCGGCTAGAGCGCGTAAATGGTACATCATTAAAAATCCATTACGCGCTGCATGCCCGATAGCTTTTTAATCTGAAGCGCTGCAGTGCTGAAAGGTGGCGTGACGTGCTTACAACTAGACGAGAGATTTATCTGAAGGTGCTTTAAAATGGGGGGATTTTAGACGTGTGCTGAAGGTAGTAAAGTATGTCCTGAACGACTTAGTTTTAGTGAAAATGGTGCAGATTTGTGCTAGTGTATTTTAGAAGTAGGTTATATTAAACTGAGAGATAAGATACAAGAAAACATTGTATATTTTAAGACACGTTGTATGAACAGTTGAATGATATTATTATTAGATTTTGACATTTCGTCGAAATTTCGAAATTTTGTCTTACATCCTTGGAAAGGAATTATTAACAAAAATCTAATATTACAAATAGGAAAAACATTTGCTTAGATCGTCAAAAATGATATCTTCATACCATAATATACTTTTCCCTGTCATGTACAGATATGCTATTAATTCTCGAACCAATGTAGGTACTGTCGTTTCTTGGAAATCGAGGCGAGATTAACCAGCGTGGGATGTAATACGGCATATTTCAAGTATGACGCTATTAATATTACAAGATTTTGGTTATTCAAATCCTTAGCAATATTATAAATGGAAAAGTAATGCTGTCTGTCTATATACCGAACCTATTTAACTAAACTTTGGTACACAGATAGTCGAAGAGCCTGAGAAAGGTCTTAGGTTACATTTTATCTGGTTTACTAGTATATAGTAACTAGTTTAGCCGCTGGAAATATCTAGTAAATAATATTTATAAAAAAACTGTTATTCAAGAACAAAAATCTACTTTAAATTACATTTTCTTATGTTGTGTTTATTATTTAATCTGGGTCGTTGTTCAATGTTATTAAAGACTAGTTGCCTAGAGGAAAACAGGAAAGATAACATTTTAATACATTTTGTAAATATTTCTTGTAATTATCTCGCGTAATAAGGTATGAAGGCTCGAAGGTTAGTCTAGATAATACAAAGCTGGGATGAATATTAGAATATTCTTAATATCTTTATGTAAGAATATTAAAACATTTTCTTGTGATATTTTCCTCATTAAGTAAAACAAAAATTGCGAAGAAACTTGGAAACTGACACTTCAGCTTAAAATTTTCAATTTTCAATGAATTATATCTTGAATGTAATATCAATATAATGTTTCATTGAATTTTAACACTTTCCCTGTCCTAGGAATCATATGTGATTCACACCAATTGTTTAACTATTGTGTCTACTTTGTGGACAGTGAATGGGTAAAAAATGATTTTTATTTATTACTAGCTTTTGCCCGCGACTTCGTACGCGGATCCTGTTTTTTTTATACATAATCATATTTTCTCGATCTGTACAAACAGGTTAAGACCAAAATAAGCCCGATCGGTCCAGCCGTTCTTGAGTTATGCGCTTACCAACATATTTAGCGATTCATTTTTATATTATAGACTAGCTTCTGGCAGCGGTTTCACCCGCTTTCCCTTGGGAACTTTGGCGCGCATTCGAATAAAAAGTAGCTTATAACCTTCCTCGATAAATGGGCTATCTAACACTGAAATAATTTTTCAAATCGGACCAGTAGTTTCTGAGATTAGCGCGTTCAAACAAGCAAATTTTTCAGCTTTATAATATTAGTATAGATTATTATAGAAATAGTGACTTGACCTGACGCTGACATCAGATTTTTATTCTTCCAGAAAATCGTGCATTGACCTCTATTAACAACCCTCAGTTTGACATAAAAGAAATTTAATGATTCATATTTTATAACATTTCTAATCTTCGCTTTTATGGCGACAGGTAAAGCTTGCCACGTTAAAATAACGCGCCTATTAAATAAAACGTAAGAATTATGATATAGCCGACCGCGGATAAGATGTAAAAAAAATAATTGTTTCATTAATCTGTGGAGGTATCACGTTTATTATGATTAATTTTTGAGACTATGCGTTAGAGATAATTACATGGGTAAATGTCAAAAAATTCCGAAATTTGATTCCTGAGTTGACGGTGCCGTGTCCTATTAGGTTAACTATGTTGTGTATTTTTTATTTCAATGTACGCTGTCTATACTACTTTTGCTAGCAAAAGAAAAACCATAGTCGCTAAAGAAAAAAAGATATGGCTAGTTTTATACCCTGAAAATCATTCCCTCACCATGTCCCTTAGCCCAAAAAACAACTGAAATACCGGTGTATCTCGGAGGAAAAAATATTTGCATTAATAAAATATTTCTAATATATATGAGAAATGTGTGTTATTTTCTCTTAAAAACTTTCTTTTTACCAACGACTAATTGATACAAAAGAAAATTCCATTTTTAATATGTCCCCCCAAATAAAAATCATTCCCTCACAGATTACGGGAATTCGATTTCTTATCGTATCGAACGATATTATTGGAACGCTTATAAATGTTTTGAGTAACTGGTAACAATCGCAATAGTTACAACATGGCGATTTCTTCCCAACTGCAGGTGAGTTTGTGCAATAAAATATTACATAAAAAAATATTTAGAGTTACATTTATGGCAATCATTACCTCACATTAGATGTATGTATTAAGAATTTTAGTATGTATCTGTATAATTTGTTGTTTTATACGTTATTGGGAGTAAATTGCATATTCAAAGTGTTAACAGCAATTTGAGGT
>NWSH02000329.1:1366710-1411279 GCA_002382865.2 Heliothis virescens | reverse complement strand
ACTAAAACTGCGCTTGCACAATCCCTCCTGCTTCCTATCCTTGATTATGCAGATGTCAGTTATCCAGATCTCACCGAGGTACAATTAGATAAACTTGAGCGACTTCAAAATGTTTGTATTAGATTTATATTTGGCCTGCGCAAATATGATCATATTTCTGAATTTCGCTCAAAGCTCAAGTGGCTTCCGATACGTCTTCGCCGGAATACTCATATCCTGTCTTTGCTGTACAACATTTTGTTTAATCCCACTAACCCTCCTTATCTAAAAGAACGTTTCAAGTTCCTTCATGACACACATACAAAATATCTAAGGTCATCAGAAAATTTGAGGCTAGAGATGGCGATGCATTCCACTAACTTCTTCGATAAATCTTTTACTGTTCTAGCTGTTCGGTTATGGAATGCATTGCCCGTTACGATAAGACAAGCCCAATCGTTAGCCATTTTCAAGCGATTGGTAATAAGGCACTACCTTTCCTCCTAACTTTAAATTGAAACAGTTTTTCACAGATATCTTTTAGCATTGACATTACATATATGAATCATGTTATATATATATATGTATATATATCTATATATGTATTAATATATATGTGTATGTTTTAGTCTATGTATTATATGGAAATTTAATATTTATTAAAAATGGGTACGCAAATTGCAGGAGCAAGTGAACACATTGCGGAACTGCCTACCATATAGTTTTTTCCTTCTCATCTCGATCCATCCTAANTATATATATATATGTATATATATCTATATATGTATTAGTATATATGTGTATATTTTAGTCTATGTATTATATGGAAATTTAATATTTATTAAAAATGGGTACGCAAATTGCAGGAGCAAGTGAACACATTGCGGAACTGCCTACCATATAGTTTTTTCCTTCTCATCTCGATCCATCCTAAGGTTGTCTGGAAGAGATCGCTCTTAGCGATAAGACCGCCCATTATGTCACCTACTTTATTATTAGTTTTAAGATCAAAAATGTAAAAACTGGTGTACCTAATAAAGAATATCTATCTATCTATCTATCTACCCACTGCTGGGCAAAGGCCTCCCCGAAAGTCTTCCATTCTTCCCTATTTGAACATTTTTACCAATGCTATAGTAAAACTACGTTGTCAGAGAAATCTTCACAATTTATATGTTACAAAATCACTTGTACAATCAGAATCAAAAGAAATGGTTCATGAAATTAATCTCAACTAAACGCCTCAACAAACTACACAAGTGGCTCATACATCTTTAAAAGTAATAAACTACCACCATAAAGGGTTGTAAAACGAAGTCAGACATATATTTTCACCAAATACTTAATCCAGACTTATACCACGAATATATACCGTTCGGAAATAGTTGAACATTTCTACTGGCAATAAACGTCGCATATCGACGCCGGATTTAATATCGACCTTCAGAGTAAACGTCAGAACGGAATATAAAATAAGTAAGTGACGGTACAGTCGACAGAAATATGTACTTAGTTGCTTTATCACGACATGTCTGTGTAAGTTAGTTTTGATGCTGTGGTGGAATTTGGCTTTAGTCTAGGCGTTCTGCTACTTAAGATTTTTTTAGATGGAAAATTGTTAGATGATTTTACTGTGGGTTCAGCGGGAGGTGTCAGGCTGTTACTGACTAAACCCATCTTAAATCTTTCTGGATCTTTTAGCATACATGGGCCGCGGCAACTCTTTCGAATAATGTCTTAGCCCCGCTTAGGGTCCGCTAGTGGTCCTTAGCATGGTTGCTGTGAACGGGATCACAGCATACATTTTCAAAGTCAGGTTGTCATGGTCTTGTGGGCTTTTGAACAAAAACGTTAATTTGTCTTTGGCTCATGACAGCCGACTTCCAATCTGCAACAACAATTATCATTTCATCTAAGATTCCGTAAGTCTTTGGGTGGTTAGATTATACAAATTGAATCCCTTTTTGATATACAATATACATAGTTGATATATAGAAACATGGTAATATACGTAGTTATCCAGCAAATTCAAGCATTTTGCTACATATACCAACTGAAGGAAATTTTCTAGCGAGCTCTATACGGCAACAGTGAGGTTTTTGACAAATACTGCATATTTACATGCCCCGCATGGCATGTCAAAGGCTTTTTGCTTTCAAATAACTTTAAAGCTGTATGTTATACTTGATATATGTTAAGTTGCTGGATGTATATTTTTGAACGTTTTAGCAGTATAATTTGACTTTATTTACTCACATATGACAGAGGACTGCTAAAATTATGACTATGTTGACTATAATAACACTAAATACTCTTCTCTCACTCACTCTACTCTTCTCTGGAATGAGCTTCCTCTGGAGATCAGGATGGTTAACAGCCGCTACACCTTCAAATTAAAACTTCGTGACCCCATCCGTAGGAAATTAGTAGAATCACAACCGTAGTTTGTTTTCATTTCTTTTTTTTTTCACTGTCTCTCTTAGCAAATATAATATGTATTTATATTATACCAGTATTCACATATAGTATATATCCTTATTATTATTATTTTTTCTCCCTTTTAACATTAAATGCGTGAACCATGCACCTACCGCTGCTATTTTTCCACCACCCTAAGGTAGACTGGTAGAAAACGCCTAAGGCGTTAAGTCCGCCATTGCACGAAATGTGCAAAAATACTTTAATAAATAAATAAATAATAAATAAAAAGGTTTTTAATTTATTAAACTAATAAAAACATTCAAAAACTTCTGAATTAATTCAGGTATTTTAAAACTCGAAAAAAATAAACACATTGTAACTTGTCAGAACATTTTTTAAATAAGTAAATGTATTAATCTTTTACAAAAAATCCTGACTGTTTTTTTATCTAAGTATACGCGTGAGCAAGACTCATTTCTAAACTCGGCAGGTGAAATCACTGGCAAAAGTATGTCTCACATTTGACAGTCATATACAGTACTACATAACACGCGTCGTATAGACTTCCCCTTAGTTGACGTCAGTAACGTGACAAATTAAGGATGTAACACACCGTTGCGAAGTTCTGACGGAATATTATGTAAAGCGTCGCTTGTATCTGTATTGTTATGTTTGTTAGATTGTAGGTACATCGTATATTACACTCTCAATGTATTCATGGTTTTTAGGACTTTATGTACAGATGCCAGTACATAAACCTGCCACACTCTGTCAAACTTCAGCTGTGGGAGGGTATTGTTTAAAAAAATTTACAGATTCGGGTTGACCTGCTGGCGTCTGTACTTGTCTTATAACCTTTTGGAAAAAAGAGTTCTTATCAGAATCTAGTAATCTATTATCTATGAGAAACTAATCTCCAATGAGGACTGGGTGTGTTTTAAGCCATTTTATTATAAGTCGTGGTCTAAAAAGTACCAGACAGTTCTAAGCAGCGTGGTGATTAACGCTCTTCTCTATATCAGAAGAGGCCTGTGTCCTGCAGTGGGACACTAAAAATATTTTAGATAAATATTGATGATGATGAAAGTATAAAAAGCTTTTAATAATACACTTACAGAAATACTCTATATACATAGATTTGATTGTTACAATAACATTTTCGGTAACCTCTGGATAAAAAGCAATTACAAAAATACTCAAAGAGGCAGAAATGTATCAAAATACCAAACTCCAGGAATCCTAATAATTTATTATTGGAAAAACCCTAACAAAATGAAACTCCACAAAATATTTAATTAATATCAAAAGACCCACAAATATACGAAGAAAATATATTCTTTAGACGCCCACATAACCCTCGTCCTAATATCTAAAATATTTACATTAAAATACCTAAAGAATACCGGAATACATGAAATTCGGGATTTTGCCTGAAAATATTTTTACAAATTCCTAATCAAGGCGTCCCAAAATAACATTTTTGTACGTATACACATAATATAATACTAAAACGGTTGCCATGTAAAAAAATGATTTTACCTACTGATGTATAGATAAAGAGTTGATTTCTATGGTTAAAACAGTTACACTCTGAATATATGTCTTTTTCTTCTTCTCAGTGTATGTGTTATTTTTAACCTTCGAAGTCAAAAGTTTTTCAAATCCATTTGCCAGCTTTTGCCGTGTCATATCCGATATTTTCGTATCTATTTGATACACAATTTTATGTCTCTCAGATTATGTTTATTATTTTATTAGTTTATTTAACACGTTGAACGCCAAGTGAGCGACAAATATATATTTTTTGCTATTGTGTCTGTGACCCATGGCGTTCGACGTGTTAATAATTTATCAACATGATGGTAATTGAAAGAGACATGATAGTTTGAAAAGCACGCTGGGTAAACACGGGTGGCAAAACTAGTTTTAACACATGTAGCAATTAACGATTCATGAAATGTGGGTACTTCGCCTAAAAGGCCCGTAGAAACTGCGTGGGAGGTACATTCACGTACAAAACATTTTATGCTACAGATTTCGTTGGATATTCTACAGTTACATAACTCTCAATTAATATTTTCGACGAATTTATTAAAATGTATTTCGAATAATTTTCTTTTGAATACGAATGTCGTTTCAAATTAAGCCTGTTTTTTGTTTAAAAATTATAACATTTTCAAGATTAAGATTTGACTCTGCCATCAGTAAATATTTCGAATACATAATCATTTTTAATATTAGTTACAATTCTGAAATTATTTTCTACACAGAATACTTATATTGTAAGGGCATGCCTAGATCTCACGATAAATTCCTTCACCAAAAGCAGTGATGCTCAACATACTCCAGACAACCGCTTATTTATACGTGTGCAGAAACCCGTCCAAAATTAATCAACCCTGACCTTTATTCATTAGTACAAATCCGCAACTCAGCACTAGGATCACAGTTTTCAAAAGCGACCCCGTGTGTAACACCCCTGGATCAGTCGAATGTCGCCCACTCATCGCCTACGCAAGGCTGTCGGTTACACCAATACGCGTAATTTACTTTTATGTAAGCTTAGTGTGTTTAATTTGCGTGAAAATTACGGGTGGGCATTTTGTGATCAATGAAAAAATACCTCATGGCGTATATAAAAAAGGATTTACAGTTGCATATATTTTAATGCAGCTATATGAATAGATCTACCTCAATCTGTCCAATTTCTTCTATCGATTTTCAATCTTGTCACAAAAGCGGAAGGTTCATTTTCGATTATTAAAATTTCACAGATTCGATGAGGTTGACATGTCTGTACTTAGTCTAAGCTGAAATTTTACGGCACATGGCGCATTTAAAATGCGGCATCGAGGAAAGATTATTTTAGCTTAAGCCAGCCATAATTTCCTTTAACAGAAAAAGATATTGATCACTAAATATTCCAGTCACATCAGCATGATTTCAGTAGGACTTTCATTAGTGCTTGTTCAGTATACATGAAAACTTTCAATAAAAGGCGTAGGTGCCAACCCTGAATATGTTACGATCTACCCACACAACTAGGGCTGTACTGAAATGCACCGTCATATGTAGGCAGCCCGTGAAAGATTCCCTTCATTTACAAAATGAACTGTCAATTTTAAATTCAGCTTTAAATATGATATTTTAAATTAAAAGCTTCTGCAATTTATTTTAATAGGGCCTTCGGTTGGGATTCGGTTTTTAAAAGGCTTTTTTATACTATTGGTTGGAAAACTTTGTTTCAGGTATTATGTAGTTTAACGACTTTCGGCATTTATGGAATTCGTTTTCGTACGTTCCTTAAGTTTAATGATTGATCAAAATATGTCGTTCTACTGTTTATGATATGCTTTCTAATACTATTATCTTCGGCCAAAATTTTTACCCGATTTTGGACCTATCTCTAAACTTAACCTGAAGTATAAGTATTGAATTTTCACACAAAAGAGACATCCATGAAAAAAACTAAGACAGGATTCCTGAAACCCTTCTTGAAGTAGCTAAATAAAACACCCTTTTTCGTTCCTTCAAAGGCCTGGTTTTGCAAAATAGGGACTTCCAAAATCTCGTCCCTATATAGCAAGCTATCAAAGCGCTTCCTGCGACCGGCACGTGGGACGCTGCATTGTTAGAGATAGGTTTCAATGCGTGGGAGTGGCTAAATATCACGTTCCGTTATACGCCTTGGTCGGGTATTTGCTCGGAGCGTATTTGATTTAGGCTTCCGTGAATTGGAGTGGTGTTTCGAAGTATGTTATGTTTTGGTTGCTTTTGGTGAAGGATAGAGTAGTTTATTTTGTTATATAAAGTGTATGTCCTACGTGTTAAGGGGGTAGAATTCTGCAAAAAACTTCATGACATAGCTCAATCTGGTGGTCAATTTCAAATCAAAATGAAAGGTAAAAAACTAGCCAAGTGCGAGTCAGACAGGCACGCCAAAGTTTCGTTACTTTTCAATAAACCGTCTTAAAATCGGCTTTTGTATTTAAGTTTTCAGTATTAATGGTTGCCACGTTACAACAGGAACACATCTGTGAAAACAATTGTCTATCACAGGTCATGATATCCAGCCTAGTGATAGACGGACAGACGGACAGCAAGGTATTAACAATAGGGCCCCAATTTATCCTTTGGGTACGGAGGCCCAAAAATAAAAAGGCAAAGTTATTTTTACCCTCGTAAAATTTTGTCGAAACCTCCAAATTCTAATAAAAAAAGCAACTCATTTTTAATTTATCGATACTGAAAAACCGAATAACTTTCCAACAATAACAGGGATACTTTTCATCTCAGTTTTGTTTATGGTAATGAGTTGTGATGACCTTTAGGGTCTCTGAACAACTCTACCGTTACAAATGTGTGGGCGTTGCTAATTGACCTTCTTAGTTTAAAAATACTTTGAAATCTCAAAAGCAAAAGGGTTTTATGAATGACTGACTTTGTGTTCTATTATTGTAGCTTTTGATTATCGCCGTTAACATCAGTCTCAGTGGCATTTATTGAGGCAAGGTTTCATACTTTTATCTCTCCATATCCAAAAGGCTAATTTGATAAAGAGAAGACAATATTTTATACTAGCTTCTGCCAGCGGTTTCACCTGCGTCCCGTGGGAACTAGTCGGCGCACCCGATACCCTTCCTTGATAAATGGGCTATCTAACACTGAAAGAATTTTTCAACTCGCACCAGTAGTTCCTGAGATTAACGCGTTCAAACAAAAAAATAAACTCTGCAGCTTTATAATATTAGTATAGAAGTATAGATTTATCACTACCGATCAGCAGACTATTCATTGCATCATTTTCAACCGACTGCGAAAAAAGGAGAATGTTTTCAATTTGACTGTATTTCTTATACAAGAATTTGTAATAAAACGTGGGAGTAACACGAGTACAACTCTGATTAATTAATTGTTAAGATAAAATGGACGTAATGATAAAATCCTGAAATGCTGTAACAAAGCGATTTCCTTCTGAATGTTGATTTAAATTTTGCGTAGGACTAGACATTTCATTTTAAGCGTCAAAAATTATATAAAGTACCCGTTGATTTCCGAAAGCCTTTTCTTCGAGGATATTTTGGGAGTAATTTATAATAATACACGTGTAAAATTAAATTGAGCTTATTTATTTCTGTCTCGTCTAAGAATATTGCTTTTGAATTACCTTTTGTGACAAAAATATTTTGTAGTACGTATATTACGATGTTAGTGTGAGTAGTTATAATTGTCTGAATTTTAGGGTCCCTTACCCAAAATCCTTTGTCTGTCTCCACGCTGTATCTCATAAACCGTGACAGCTAGAAAGCTGAAAGTTTTACAAATGATGTATTTCCGTTGCCGCTATAACAACAAATACTCAAAATTAAAAATTAGTCTTGTGTTCGATTCCTGGATCTTGTTACGCCATTATATGTCAGCCCATTTACGGCAATGACAAATAAGCTGACTTATTCGACTCATAAGGGTGTGTTTAGACAAATAACAAAAAAGTGAACCTAGGACATGAGCATTCCTTCTCTATCAAATTATTTTGATGTATACAGACCCAAAACATGATTTTCTTCCTTTAAAATTATAATTTGACAGAATGAGCATTCACTCGTTTGGTTTAAGCATACCTTAGTTCTGTCAAGTAAGTATAGATATGACAAAACTCTGACACTAGGACTCATTAGGTCATACACCTAACAATATCAAACAAATCAGCAGCAAATCAATCTATTTCAAAACGTAGAACATTAATATCCCATAACGTTATGGTGGACCATTTATATGAAAAATGAGCATTTTGATTTAGCGTGTTATACGTTTCGTATTGGCCTCACGTACATTGCGCGCCGTGTGAGTAATGAAAGAACCTTTCGCGTGCATACGCGACAAGCTATGAGGAATAATGACTTGCCATCTTAGCGACGGATAATGTTAATACTGGATGAGGAATATTGGTATGTTTAGTATGTGTGATTAATGGCATTGGTTATGTTTGTCCAGTAATATGATAATTCGAAAAAATACTGTAGTTTCTCAGGTAGATGTAATAAAAGTGTAGGTTGCCTGTGAGATATTTGATTTTTAAAGATGATGTTTCATCAAATATTTTCATTTAACAAAGATTTTACAACAGTTCTAAGGTACCTACTCAAGAATTTATTTTAAGAGTTCTGATTCAGAATTTCAGTATTCATACAAATGAATTTGGATTGTAAAGAAAAAAATCAATCATTCAATTGAAAATAAGAAATTGAGATTAAAGATCTTGTCCAGGAAAGAGGAAATTAGAAAAGAATTCTACTAAAATAGATACAAAAAATCTCAATAAATATATAGGCAAAGAGCCTGTCTACACACATTATTTCGGAAATCAAACGTAATGGCTTAGCGTCACAATAGATATCAATCATCTATTTATATTCCTCTACACAATATTGGAGAGCAAAGAGAATACATACCATTTCCATTTCTAGACGGTAAATAGTATGAAAACCTACGCAAATGTCACTTTTGGGAATTGGTACTAGTAGTCTGTGACATGATTATATTTTTGGATGGTACTGAAATAGTACTAGTACCTAGACGACCTTTGAAATGATACTAACGGTATTAACGGTTCTATTAAAATAATGTAGATTCTGGAAGCTGTCTTTCGTTATAATTAATCATTTTTAGTTTCATTTTGAATACTTATTACACCTTAAAGCTAAAATGTGTAGAAAGAAATACATCTATCTATAGCATGCCTTTATGTCTTTAATATTGAGTTCCACATACTGATTAGCAGTCAGTCTAATTTTAGTGACATGTCAGATACTCCATCTATAAAAGCTCTTAGACAGTTTCAAACGTCTCGGAGATCGAATCACGATTAAGACTCATCACTACTGCATAGTTATTTACTATTCACGGCCACTGAGGCAAGGTTCAACAATAGACTAGCACTTTTATTTACTTACGTTAAAAGAAACGCGAAAAAAATACAGCCACCTAAGCCATATTTTAAACTGCAGTCACCAACTAATTCAGCAATTTCCTAATAAAACTTCAAGAACGTGTAAAAACTTAAAATATTCGCTTTTCTTTCAGCAATTAAAATTTAGCCGTGTTAGGCCGTTCGTGCTTTGAGAAAGTACTATGGTTTAAAAAAAACTATTTTGACACGAAACCGTGTGGCTACATTTACTTTGTGTAATTTTAATTACTTGGCAACATTATATGTGGCGTTGGCACGACTAAGGAAGGAGTAAGAGAATTTTCAAGATTTTTTAAGAAGTCGACTAATTAATGGAATTAAGAAATAAACGTTGGTGGCGCAATGTGGAATAAGCTTGTCTTTGAAAATATTGGCTTTTGCTGACCGTTAATCGCTATACAGGTTGTAGTTGTTATTTTTAAGGAGAGAGTAGATGACTATTTTTAGTGGCCTAAACGTTAACGGTTTTCACATTGCTGGTATGACGTGAAATATTTTGTTGGACAAGAACTGTGAGGGAAGTAAATTGAAAAAGATTTTGTCACTAAAATTCCTTAAAGTTATTTGAAATAGCCAGAATATTTCTAACAAAATTTGCCTCGATATTTACATAAAGGTCACAAGATAAATACGTATACAAGTAGGTATACCAGGTATTATCCGTTAACCCTTTAGAATATTTTTTGTCGAGCGATACGTTTTATCTCGAGGGCAGGGTTAAAATAGGAAAAAGGACTATGTTTAAATGTCAGCCACCTATGTTAGGGTACTGAAATACAATGAAAAAAAAAAACTCAATTTATGCTGAGTATTTTTATTTCTAGACTTTTGGAAAAATAACCGTTTTTGCTACATTTTGTGGAAATCAAAATGTATTTAGGAACTTTAGGTAAAGTAACATGATTTATGTGTTAATACTATTAAGCATAAGTGCAAAATAGCTAGAAAANGACTCATTAGGTCATACACCTAACAATATCAAACAAATCAGCAGCAAATCAATCTATTTCAAAACGTAGAACATTAATATCCCATAACGTTATGGTGGACCATTTATATGAAAAATGAGCATTTTGATTTAGCGTGTTATACGTTTCGTATTGGCCTCACGTACATTGCGCGCCGTGTGAGTAATGAAAGAACCTTTCGCGTGCATACGCGACAAGCTATGAGGAATAATGACTTGCCATCTTAGCGACGGATAATGTTAATACTGGATGAGGAATATTGGTATGTTTAGTATGTGTGATTAATGGCATTGGTTATGTTTGTCCAGTAATATGATAATTCGAAAAAATACTGTAGTTTCTCAGGTAGATGTAATAAAAGTGTAGGTTGCCTGTGAGATATTTGATTTTTAAAGATGATGTTTCATCAAATATTTTCATTTAACAAAGATTTTACAACAGTTCTAAGGTACCTACTCAAGAATTTATTTTAAGAGTTCTGATTCAGAATTTCAGTATTCATACAAATGAATTTGGATTGTAAAGAAAAAAATCAATCATTCAATTGAAAATAAGAAATTGAGATTAAAGATCTTGTCCAGGAAAGAGGAAATTAGAAAAGAATTCTACTAAAATAGATACAAAAAATCTCAATAAATATATAGGCAAAGAGCCTGTCTACACACATTATTTCGGAAATCAAACGTAATGGCTTAGCGTCACAATAGATATCAATCATCTATTTATATTCCTCTACACAATATTGGAGAGCAAAGAGAATACATACCATTTCCATTTCTAGACGGTAAATAGTATGAAAACCTACGCAAATGTCACTTTTGGGAATTGGTACTAGTAGTCTGTGACATGATTATATTTTTGGATGGTACTGAAATAGTACTAGTACCTAGACGACCTTTGAAATGATACTAACGGTATTAACGGTTCTATTAAAATAATGTAGATTCTGGAAGCTGTCTTTCGTTATAATTAATCATTTTTAGTTTCATTTTGAATACTTATTACACCTTAAAGCTAAAATGTGTAGAAAGAAATACATCTATCTATAGCATGCCTTTATGTCTTTAATATTGAGTTCCACATACTGATTAGCAGTCAGTCTAATTTTAGTGACATGTCAGATACTCCATCTATAAAAGCTCTTAGACAGTTTCAAACGTCTCGGAGATCGAATCACGATTAAGACTCATCACTACTGCATAGTTATTTACTATTCACGGCCACTGAGGCAAGGTTCAACAATAGACTAGCACTTTTATTTACTTACGTTAAAAGAAACGCGAAAAAAATACAGCCACCTAAGCCATATTTTAAACTGCAGTCACCAACTAATTCAGCAATTTCCTAATAAAACTTCAAGAACGTGTAAAAACTTAAAATATTCGCTTTTCTTTCAGCAATTAAAATTTAGCCGTGTTAGGCCGTTCGTGCTTTGAGAAAGTACTATGGTTTAAAAAAAACTATTTTGACACGAAACCGTGTGGCTACATTTACTTTGTGTAATTTTAATTACTTGGCAACATTATATGTGGCGTTGGCACGACTAAGGAAGGAGTAAGAGAATTTTCAAGATTTTTTAAGAAGTCGACTAATTAATGGAATTAAGAAATAAACGTTGGTGGCGCAATGTGGAATAAGCTTGTCTTTGAAAATATTGGCTTTTGCTGACCGTTAATCGCTATACAGGTTGTAGTTGTTATTTTTAAGGAGAGAGTAGATGACTATTTTTAGTGGCCTAAACGTTAACGGTTTTCACATTGCTGGTATGACGTGAAATATTTTGTTGGACAAGAACTGTGAGGGAAGTAAATTGAAAAAGATTTTGTCACTAAAATTCCTTAAAGTTATTTGAAATAGCCAGAATATTTCTAACAAAATTTGCCTCGATATTTACATAAAGGTCACAAGATAAATACGTATACAAGTAGGTATACCAGGTATTATCCGTTAACCCTTTAGAATATTTTTTGTCGAGCGATACGTTTTATCTCGAGGGCAGGGTTAAAATAGGAAAAAGGACTATGTTTAAATGTCAGCCACCTATGTTAGGGTACTGAAATACAATGAAAAAAAAAAACTCAATTTATGCTGAGTATTTTTATTTCTAGACTTTTGGAAAAATAACCGTTTTTGCTACATTTTGTGGAAATCAAAATGTATTTAGGAACTTTAGGTAAAGTAACATGATTTATGTGTTAATACTATTAAGCATAAGTGCAAAATAGCTAGAAAAAATATGGGCACGTTTTACAATATATCTTTCTTCGCATTGAAATAATTTTAGTTTTTTTTTTTTCACAACATTTGCAATTGCAAAGCAACAGAAAAACAAATCGTAACTGCTACAATATTCCCATGTGGAGTAATAATTAAATGCTAAACCATTGTTTACACAATTATAATATTTTACCTTTAAAAACAATTTTATTCTGCAATACATTGTGACTGCTGAAAAATGGAATTACAACTTAAATATTTCATTACTAAAGCATAATTTCCAATAACACGTGACTTCTACAAACAAATGAAATATTCAAAGAAAATTCAACTTTAATGCGTTAAGCTGAAGGTGCAAGATAAATTAGCTATTTTTTTTTTATTTGCAAAATTAGATTCGTGATCGTGTGTTATGATTTATGCAAAAGGTCGATAGGTGAATGCCTTATAGAGGGTATTTGTAGAAGAAATATTATTTTAGAATATATTTGAACTTGTATTTTATGATGGGACAAAATTATAATGCTTTTTAGTTTCTAGGCGTTAGCCGAACACAGCTCCGGTGAATGATACTTTATTGTATGCGTAAAGGGACAATTCTACTAGTATGCAGCACTGTGTCTGACAATGTGTCTCACAATGTTTCTATGTTCTAGCAAAAATAAATAAAGCTTGCTAATATCAATATGCTGCCAGTGGACTCGCGCTGACGAGTATACATTTTTTGGTAGAGTCCTTTCATGATGACAGTCAAATCCAATGTTTTAGTTTAATTAGTATTAACTAGCTGTTCCCCGCGGTTGTACCTGCGTCCCGAGGCTAATCTCTGTCTTTTTTCAGGCTCTAGACTGTGTACTAAATGTAATTTAAATCGGTTAACAGTTTTAGTTTGAAAAGGTGATAGACAGACATACTTTCGCACTATTTTATAATGTTAGTAAGAATCAAAAGATTTTCTCAGATAAATATTAATAAGGCTCGCAGTAGTTATCTTACTAACGACAGCTTAAAATAGTTCTAATTTGAGACTAGCAAATTACTAGGCCAATTTGTTATTCAGATTTACTCTAGTATGGGCTTCCGTAGATTCACCTTGTACTAATCGTTTTGGATAGTAGGACACTGAATTAATTTATTTAGCTAAGTTTCGTTATGAGTTTGTATGCTTTGAAAATGCTTTATATTAGTTAACTAGCTGGTGCCCGCGACTTCGTCTACGTGGGCGATACCGAACTGATAAAATGCATGCATTTACCGTAGGTGTCTTTTTTTAACATTTGAATATAATAAAATATGCAAGGAACTGGGGAGCTAGTGCCTTACTAACAGACCTATGGACTAACCGACCGAGATTGTGTTGTGGATATGTGACCTTTTTCTATAACATAAATATAGAAGTAAAGTTCATGTCGTTGTAGGAATTTTTAATGTAATCAACCGACTTAGAAAGTTATTTTATCAATACAAAGTGACTTTATCCGGATACTGCAGTAATTCTCATAGAAGGCAGGTGGAACCACGGGAAACAAATACCATAGTCTGACCAAAGTGGTCAGAGCTGTGGAACATCTTCTGTTGCCACTACAACTCATCAGAAACCGAAAAGTCTGTCAAACAGTCGTACCAAAAAGTAACACGGTGCCCAGATAACTTTGACGGTGAATCAGATAGGTAGTCGTTCCATGTAAAATATTGGTCCTCACATAAATTCGGTTAGACTGGAAGTAAGCACCAATATGGTTAGGAAAGTGCCATCTGGATGATGATGTGAGTACGGGATATGATTTCAGTACAGGGAGGATACTTTTTCCCATGGATCTTCTAAGCACTCACACAGCTGCCTTTAGGCGCGATTCTACCGGAACGTTCGCATTAGTACACGAATAGGAAATGTGTACGTATCTGCGCTTGCAGTTTTGCCAACACTTTTAAAATGTACGCGGCACTTTTTGAATCGTCCACATATTACACACGGAATATTGCACAATATAGGCCAATAATGATGTAGCTACTCAAGATTTGATGCAGAAAAGGAATGGCAGCGGGCTATAGGAGCTCTTAGTAATTATAATTTCATTTTTGGAGAAAAATCATCAAATGATCCACTCTAGCTGTGTGCAGCGCGAGAGAGTGTCAGAATTTTACTGACCAAAACCTACCTTGTTCCTCCTGCAGCCTTTTGTGTACCAGGACCGCAGCAACTCTTTCGAATAATCCCGCAGCCCCAGCAAGCTTTGGCACTAAGGTTTTGTTGACCCACAGCAGGTCAGCAACCCGCCGACTCTCTTTGATGAGTGTGTGGAACGACGTGAGTTGCCAACAACGATGGCATATCGTCCTTTAAGAGACGGAAGGACGGCGAGCCACCGAAACTCACGATAAACCAAAAACCTACGATAACCGGCAGTTGTCACTGAACGCCCGGCACTTCTGGTTTCTTCCACATTTACTGCGGCGGCTGGTATTTGAGGTGAGAACACTCAATCGCTGAGGCGGCGTCATCTCATTCCCTGTTACTCCGTACTACGGCTTGGATCGGGCGTGAGAGATCGCCGCTGGCAATTGCCGGCCCGAAGAGACGGCGGGAGTTCTCCCAAGAACACCTCAACCATGTGCTCCACCGTGTTCTCCGGTCTGTCTACCGTGCTGTCATCCGATGCAGGTGCCTCCCGAAAAATCATGTCTGGTAAGGACTTGCGTGATGCGGAAGGTGACTGTAACTAACTGTCGCAACAATGGACTCTTGAACTTTTGGAATGGTTGGACAGTGCCTAATCCAGTCATATAGGCGCGATCAGTGGCCATAACTGACTTAAGCAATCTTATTGATCCTCCAATTAATTGAGCTAGCGGATGACCGTGTCAACCACTAAGGTAAAGATGTGATGAAGAGGTCCACGCAACCAAACTATCGCACATGACAAAAGGCGTATTGATTTAATTTGTGCATGTACCGTAGACCTGCAGGGAAGGTAGGATTATTCAGGTCCCAAGCTCTTGGGCTTTCGCAACACGTTGCATGGCNCTGTAACTAATTGTCGCAACAATGGACTCTTGAACTTTTGGAATGGTTGGACAGTGCCTAATCCAGTCATATAGGCGCGATCAGTGGCCATAACTGACTTAAGCAATCTTAGTGATCCTCCAATTAATTGAGCTAGCGGATGACCGTGTCAACCACTAAGGTAAAGATATGATGAAGAAGTCCACGCAACCAAACTATCGCACATGACAAAAGGCGTATTGATTTAATTTGTGCATGTACCGTAGACCTGCAGGGAAGGTAGGATTATTCAGGTCCCAAGCTCTTGGGCTTTCGCAACACGTTGCATGGCATCCTGGAGATGCAGGTAGTTCTCAGAAGTCAGTTTGACTTGATGAGCATACATTTCTACCAAATACTGTATAAAAAAGTTGAAGTACCGGAAGTTGCATGGTTTTAATTTTAACCTTAAGCATCTGCTTTGTAGTGACAAAATGGCAACTTTTAGTTTTACTCTCATGACCAAATATAAGAGAATGCGGTCTCTTTTCAGCGACAATAACACGCTAAAAGCGACTGGGCTGGTCTTAAGGTACTAACCGAATTGAAAGAGAAGACCATAGTTTCAGTTGGGAATGTATGTTTGCAAATTTAATAGCGCATTTAGCTAAAACACATTTGATGCCAATTTTGACCTTGCGGCTGAACAGGTGACATCAAACTTATTTATCTGACGGCGTTGTTTTAGACTCGGCTCGTGTGTGTGGCTATTAAAAATCGTGGAAACTTTGATATATTATGATCAAAAATTGGAACTACTTCAACTTAAATTTGTCGTAAATTCTTAACATGTGCGTTTCCAGAGACTGGGATAGAGCATTTTATGTGTGCATGGTATTCGTCATCCTGCAGTCCGCAGTTTGAGCCTGGGCTTGTTTCTAGGATCACTAATGATCCTGAATCCCTAAGGGTTACATCTTTTACATCCCTCTAAAATGTTGTAAGAATAAAAAAACTTTTATGCTACCACATTTCTGGAAGATAAGCTAAAGTAACAAAACCCCAGACCGAGTTGTTTATGAAAAAAATCACAACTCCATCTATAATTGATAATAAATTGTTCAGCTATTTCTCAAATTTGACGTTAATATTCAAAAAGTGATCTAGAGGGAGACTTTTTAAATTTGACTAAACACTATAAATTTTCCTTCCTTCCTTATCGAGATAGTAATATAGCGAGATTATTATGTGGCTCTGCAAACTGATGAACAATATGAAATTTAAATTAAAATTATACGTTGTGCTACATTATGGTTGCCGAAAATGTACAACTCCATCTATTAATTTGAATGGCAACTATTTAGTTACCAATCTGCAAGCATTGTCAAATTTGATGTAATTTACATATCATAGATGGAGCCGCTTTAACCTTGGCTCAACACAGTTTTCTTAAAATTTTAATTTCTCTTCCAAAGTATAGATAAAAAGTGATTTTTTTGTTTAAGTTTGATGATAACTTGATAATAAACAAATACGCAACATTCAGGTACGTCTTATTACAACATACGCGGTTACAGAAAGGTAAACAGAAACAAAGCTTCACTGCTTGTCCCCCCTAGGTGATAGCGTGATTATATGTAGCCTATGTCCTGACCCGACCTCTAAGCAATATTCATGCAAAATTTCAAGTAGATCCATGCAGTACTTTCTGAGTTTATCCCGGACATAGATACAGACAAACAGACAAACAGACAAAAATTCTAAAAACTATATTTTTGGGTTCAGTATCGACTACAGATCACGCCCCAAGTATTCTTTTAAAAAAATATTTAATGTACAGTTTTGACGTTCCTACGATTTTATTATAGGTATAGATATATACTCTTTTCTAAATAGATAAAATTATATGAGGCAGTATTTTTTCCCAAAAGACTAAAAGAAATCATAGCCATATTGTCAATGGGATAAGCTAAGTAAAGTATTTTTTTTAATTGACATTATGCGATTAACACTTTTTGCGATTAGAACTTACTGTGACGTGGTCAACTTGCGATCTATTAGTCTGTCCTTTAGTTAACTACTAAGTTAAAATAGTTTTATTGTTTTGTTCTACTGAAAGGGCTTTCCCGACTTGCGATTTGCGATTTGGACTAATTGCGACCTAGTCCTATCCGACATACATTTGAAATATGAAAAAGTAACGGGGGCTCGCGAAATATTTTTTCATTGAAAACTTCAAGAAAAAGTTGAAAAATACGGAATTAGGTAATAACACTTGAATTAAAAGTATACCTAATAACTCAAAACATTTATCGCTCACCATAGCATGTACAGTGCACACCTAAGACATCTAACACACTCAAAGAACATACAAGAACTCCAACTTAAAATACATCTTTAGCACTCTCAAACCGCAATTCTATTACAGCTTTACTTAGTAAACTCTAGATCTAAAGTTTAGGTATTTTGAGAGTCTGGTAATTCTATATTCCAGTCTCGGAATATACCTTTAAGAACTAGCTGGAATGTTGCAACTTCATTTGTGGTGTTGGAACTCAAAAGGAACGTTCCAATACCACCGGGAGTTCTTAATTCAATTCATTCTTTATGAATGACGTAATTGAATGGAAGGAGTGAATGATTGAATGGGTTGGGGGTGAATGGATGTTTTTCTTTGGTGGTTTGGTGTTTTAATTTATTTGTTGTGACTTTGAATGATGAAATTGTTTTAACTTAATTTTAAAGAGGAAAATGAAACTAAAAAATATTATCATAATAAATAATCATACAAAAGGAAGACTTGATAATAATGAGTGCAGATAAAATAATGGACTTATTGTTTTACTTGTAAACAGCTTCAGATCGCGGTTAGTCTTTTTAAGCGTCAGTCAGTTTTTTTTATCCCTACATAATATGGCTAAGAGCCTTTTGGCCATGTTAAAGCCAAATAATTTGACATTTTCACATATTTATTTAACCACAAGTACATTTATATTGCAAGGTCACGACTTATTTCAACGCTTTAATTTAATGTTATAATTTCTAACATACAAATTACATAATCACAGCTTTTCTAACGTGAGCTTTTAGCCCTGTTACTTACGTTAACCACGCAATGTTGAAAAACTAAAGCCTAGTTCTAAAAATAATAGAGGGTAGGAATATTGAGTTAGTTTTTAAAATATTTTATAATTTATATATTTCATAATTTATTTTATATATATGCATTAATATATTCGGTATTTTTTTTATATTCCGTCAGCAAGCACTTAAGAACGTTGATACTTCACATTTTGTTTTTATAAATGTACTACAGGATTTTAATTAAGTTTTTTAAGATTTTCAAGTACGAGATAAGTATAAATTAAGATTTGCCATCCTTTTGCTATATTTTCATCAATCTTAAATTAGGTAGTTATGGATTGTTGTTTTTTTTTTAATTTATCTCCGAATTCAATTAAGCTTGCACTTTTAGAATAGTTTACTAATTTATTTATTCATTTTAACAACAAAAACGGCAATGAGTCGGACTTGAACCAAAAGACGTCTCTCTTTACTCTTTCTAATGTGTTTGTTTATACAAGGTTATAAAGATAGAAGAGTTAAAACTTGTTATCAAAGTATAAAGTTAGTGACAACTTCTATCTCCCGAGATCCAATTAGTAAAACCAACGGATATTTTGTAAACCGCCTGTAAATTCAGTGAGTTAACGAGCAGATTATTCAGTAATTGGGTTTAGATCTAGACTAAGAGCTTAGACGCGGGTCCAAACGCCAGATCTTAATATACTGAGATAACTGGTAGTGTCGTTAGTGTGGGGCTGTGAAACCGGCGGGGAGGTATCTGGTGTAATAATAGTTATGTATTGGAGTTATTATTGTTTTGTTTATATTTTTATGTTTCGTTGGGTGCTTTTAAATGTGCGATTATTAAAGTTGGGTTGGTAAAGGTTTATGCATAAGAAACAGTGAAGGTCTCATTCAAATGTAAAAGATGCCTATTAGCTCATCTGCCTAGCCTTTTCCCAACTATGTTGGGGTCGGGTTCCAGTCTAATCGGATGCAGCTGAGAACCAGTGTTTTACATGGAGCGACTGCCTGTCTGACCCTCACCTAAGTTACCCGGGCAACCTGGCACCCTAGGTAAGACTGGTTTGTCAGACTTTCTGGCTTCTGACTACTTAACGACTGCCAAAGATGTTCAAATGACAGCGGGACCCACTGTTTATCGTGCCTTCCGAAACACGGAAGAAACTCGTAATGAACAAGATGTTCACCCATCCACGGACCGACCGCGCCAAGCGTTGTTTAACCTTATGATCGATCGATCCGCGCGGCTTTGACTTAGCCACGAGCTCTTTAGATGATGATGCCTATTAGCTATTTTATTTAATTACTAAATCTTCACATGGGTTTAATACATTTTCAAATATATTATTTACGGGATGTATAATAGAGGTAGCCATTGATATCGGGAACACGGTCCTAGCTACCCAGGTAGTCTATTATGTTGACGCCAAAAAAATTGTTAATCGTAAAATTAAGCACTTTTTAGTTTAACCTTTTATTTATTCACACTAAGACAAAAAGGCAGAACAATTCTCTTCACAAAACGTACAAGAAAAACAAAACAAAAAACTTAATTTAAACTTCGCCCAATTTATTCAACGCTTATTTCAAGGCCTATTTAATTGGCCGCCAGTTAATCTTACAAGCTTGCAAGACGCTAACTTTAATCTGATAATAGTCAGACACCAAGACTAACTAGTTTCCTGCGGGTTTGCTCACGCAGATCTATGGTAGTAATTCTGTTTTCCCAGCAGCTGCCTGATTGGTGGTCAAACTTTGGTTTTGGAGGGTTAAGTAAAGATGGCGGAATAATTTGAAATGTTCAAACAAGTTGATACTAAAGGGAGTGGTGTAATTTGTAAGGTTTTTGAAGTTTTATTTTGTTTTTGTAAAGAATACGTTTTCAAGTTTGTATGTTATTGAAGTAATGTTTTAAGCCGGTTTTTATTATCACGAATTAATAAGTGTTCTGCTGTAGTACAAACAGACTTCACTATTAAAAATGCTTTTTATATTATGGTTTATTACTGGCAGTACACGTTATAATTTTTTACGAATTCATTTTGATTTTAATACAGCAAATACAGTAAAAGGAAAAAAATAAAAATATATGAAACCTTAATCTCCATAAAACATTTCATAAAAAAATATTTTAGTCCATTCAACGAATTTACTTTACATTTCACTTCTATAAATCAGGCAGCAACAATGTATAGGACAAAAGCTAAAATTTTATCGTACACTTATTGCCAGGAAAACCGGGCCCACATTAAAAGCGAACCTTTAAATAATAATCACGATTAAAGCAAGTTAATTACCTCCTTTATGACCCAACAAGTGACGGTGCCGAATTTTAATAAGTAAACATAAAGAGATGATATTCAGTATAATCAAGTACCCTTAAACCGGTGTACTAAACCCGTGTGACGTCATACGGTAAACCTTTGTACAAAGATACCTTTTATATGTATTGTTTTTGTAGGTAGAATTTGTATGTTCTTTTTTGGAGGCTCAATTTTACTAAATAAAGGCTTTTATCACAATTTTACATTTTTCGTGGTAAGTAAAGGGTTGTAACTTAAATTTTTGGTCATTTTTTGCCAAGTATTGTAGTAATATGCTTTTACGATCAAACTTTTAAAGTAAGTTGCACCACTTCACTATAACGATGACCAAACCATAACCAGTTGTCAAATCGAAGATTTCACAAATGAGCGATAATTTCACGGCTGGTTATGGTTAAATCATCGTTTTAGTTGAGTGGTACAACCCTTTCTGTTATTTATTGGTCTGTCTATGCCAAGTTTATGAGAAGTAAGATTAAAATCACGAAAAGACAAAAAGACTTTCTACTGTAAAATAAAAAGTTTCTAAACAAAAAACCATTTTGTTCATTAGCTGGTCCGCAAAGGCATATTCAAACAGTTTTTGTAACACAAGTTAATAAGCCCTATGATGACAAGGTTTTAATTTATAAGTCCTTTTAATTAACCACTGACAATAACTTTCATGTTTTAGCTCAACTTTTCAAGCGAAGTTTATCATTAGGTACATTGTAATGGATATATATCTCCTGGTAAAACCACACCTGTCGTGACCACAACCTCTTCAACCAGATTTGCGTAGTTGTTCGAAAGTTCTAGAAGATATGCCAGGGCTTTTTCTATGGAAATCATCAGATCCATCCAGCTGTGGGTACAGCACAAGCAATTTGTCAGGCTTGTACTAAATAAATCCCGCCCTTTGATCCTTCTTGAGCCCTTTGCGTATTAGGGCCGCGGTAACTCTTTCGGTTTTTGCAGCCCTGGAATACGAAGGGCCCTAGAAGGAAACGGGTTGGTTTCAGTCAATAAGAGTCTCGTTTTCCGTAGTTCCACCCACTGATTTCGTTTGATGATTTCTGACCTCTAAGGCCGAAGTAACCGTCAAATACTTAGAACTGTTTATTTAAAACTGTGTGTGAAAATTCTTATCGAAAATGGCCGAATTAAATAAAGTTATATTACACTTTTAATACGAAAGTAGACCCTTTGAAACACGTAACCTGGCAGTTTTGTGTAAGTCAAAAGCAACAAAAGCATAGTACTCATGTTATTTACAGTTTGCTCACAAAAAAGAAAGTAACCTATTAAATATCACTATCGATATAAAAAGTGTTTTAGTGTCGTTGACTTTTAAAGTTGTTTGTTTTCTTTCACATCATTTTCATAAAAGGTTTAATTAAATCGAACTTTGAAATATTTTTTATGGAATATAATTTAAACGAATTATCCTGTGTTGTCTCTCTGTATCTAGCGAATTCTGTTAAATTTTGTTGTTTTATTTTAATTTTGAAGATCCAAAAATAAGCGCTCATTTTGTGGAGAAGCGTCTATTAGAACAAGAAACAAGAAATAACTCACTAATGGTGGTATACTCTCGAGAGCCTGGACAGGCTTATCCTTAGCAAAAGAAGTCAGATAGTTGGGATAATAACATGATAATACATCTTCAAGTATCTTGGTTTTAATATCTTCTGCTAACGAAACATATAAATAATTTTACTGTTGTACTCAATCTAGCAAATAGTGACAATTTACGAAAATTGTAACTCTTATACTCGAACATATTCTTAACATTTTAAGGACTTACACCGACGCGTACACATGGTTATTCCAATATTCTTAGTGGAATCTCCCCATAAAATCCAGTAGCTAACAAAAACCTCTTTGTTCCAGACGACCCGCATCACCAATGCCAGCGGCGATGCGTGCGAGCGACGCGACCCGTGCCAACATGGCGGCGTCTGCATCAGCACTGACGACGGACCCCTCTGCGAGTGTAGGGATGGAGACTATGAAGGAGCTTTTTGTGAAAGAGGTTAGTAAGTTTACAGTTGTAGATACAAGATTTTTTTTAACGATGGGAAATCATAAGTATGAACCCTCCCGCTGTAGGTGACAGCGGGAGAGAATGTCAGACTTTTAGTGACTAAAACCCACCGTGTTTCTTCGGGAGCCCTTTGTGTGCCAGGACCGCGGTAATTCTTTCGAACAACTCGCAGATAGATACTTATGGCCAGATTCATCCACACAGAGCTGTAGATAGCTGTCTAACAGATCATGCTATAGAAAAGTAATCAAAATACAAAATATATTTCTGTGAAACTGGCCTCGCGTGTCGATCTTGACAATTGACGGACTTTACGAACAAAAGAAAGCTGTATCTAATTAACGAAGACGAGGCACTTAAGTTTTACGAGTATGTAACGAAAGCCAAACTTGTATGTGTAAATGTATATGCACATTCTGTATCCGTCAGCTATCAAGGTTGACCTACAGGGGTTTTCGGATAAATCCAATTCGTAGAGATTGGTAATTAAGTTTTAAATTAGTGGAGTCTCTCGATGATAGTCTTCTTTTTCTTGTTTCCATGATTTTCGCAATTTTTAAGAGAGTATAAAGAAATAATAATAAATTCTTTATTTCTGAACCAATATCAGTCATCGTGAAGCTCTGCCTCCTGAACATTTAGTTTTTGGAAAGCTACCGGATTCCAGACATAAAGCAACCACCACAGAGGGCATTACACTTTAAAAAAAGTAATTTCAGTACTTTACAGTTAAAGCCATTAATAAGTAACAAACCATAAACAAATAAAAACACACAACACTCCATCATCTCAGAATCGCGTGTTTACATTCACTTACACGTCTTGAACCAGCAGTTAATAAAACACGTTTCAGTTAAATATAACTGCACAGTTAAACCGATCTCGGTTCAACCTTAGCTAATGTTCCATTAGTTGAAATGTCAGCAGAAACCGTTACTTGGTTGAGAGCTCAATGTTTTGTTGGCACGCGAACATCCTAAAAATTTTCAGCTTTCTAGCTCAAAGTATGTAGTTTTGAAGATTGGTTGTTTTTTTTGTTCGACAGTGTGTTGTAAGTTAGCGTTTTAGTAGTTTGGTGGCCAAGAGGTTAATGTGCCCGATCAAGTTCAAAACTCTACTATTTTTTTATGATCTCAATATCTTTTTTATTCTATTGACTTAAGTTAAGGAAAAACATCGTAGATAATAATTGACCTTGGATAAGCTGTAGAGATTAGCAGTGGGTGGGTGAAAGGACAGCAAAAGCTTGTATGTACGGATATGTGTTAATCTTTCACGTAAAAACTGATGGATGGATTTAGAAAAAATCTTGACAGTAATATAGCTTATATATCAAAATAACACATAGGCTACTTTTTATTTATGTGCGGTACGTAGTTCCCTCGGGACGTGGGTGAAATGGCGGCAGGATGCTAATGTAATCATAGTTTGCGTCACAAATTATTATTTGATGATGAATAGCTCTTAATCATGAATTAACGTATTCTTTCTTCATTTTATTAACGAATGCTCATACCTTTTCAAGCCATGTTATTAAATTATGGGCCATTCCAATAGGTTTGTAATCGCCGGGATGAGCATGAGAAATTCTGAGCTCAGTGATTTGGAAAAAATAAATCTCGTTGCTCTTTAAGCGTGGTCACCGAATCTAATAAATTGGGGTAAGCTTCTAGTTTAACTGGTTGCAGCTTCTGACTACTTGCGACGAAGATGTTCATATAACATTCGCGAACCACTTTAACGGCCTTCCAAAACACGGCCGTACTCGTTATGATACATTATCCACCAATCCACAGAACAGTTGCTTAACTTCATAATCGATCGACGTGCGGCTGTTACTTAAACTTCGAGTTTCTAAAATAATAAATACCTTGTCTAGTCTATCAAAAATGAATACGACCAACCGTATCATTTTTGAAAAATCTAATGTTGCACAATTTATATAACCAAGTATGTTTAGGTAATAGAAAAGTAAATAATGTGTAAGTCATACATTACCTCTCGTCCCGTGCAAAGGGCAGTGGTTGTCAAAGTTTTTGCGTCGACACGTGTTACTAGTAGTTTGTTATGACCGCACTAAAGTTACAATGTAGTAGGGTTGTCAACTTTAAATGGTGATATTATAAATGAAAAAAATGTATGGTGTAGCAAGTTTATTATAATGCAGTTTGACAACGAATACCTGAATATTATTATTTTTAACAGCATGTGGAGGTGAAAATATAAATTGAATGTCAGTTCATACGCAGAATGGATTAAAACTCGCAATCGTGACATGTTTTGGCGACAGGATAGAATTAACGCCAAAGTCGACAACTTGACGTTTATAAAATGAAATTTAATTTTACATGTAAACTTTGATTTTAAAGGTAGAAAATATTTTAATCAAACAAAATATTACAAGCCCCATTTTTGCAACCTCCAATTCATTTCTCAAGTAAACACAGCGGCACAAACGGGCAGCGTATGTCAAACTTTTTGTTCCAACACGTGTATGAAACTAGCGGCGCAATCCGCGCAGGGCTGTCAAACTTCAGAACATATCGGCCGATTAATTATAAGTGAGATGCCATAGTTCTGGTTTGTCGTAATTGTTTGATAGGGGTCTGTGTTATTGATTGTGTGGCTTTTGTGTTATTTGAAGCACTGCGTCCCGAGAGACCGACTTCCTGCACTCGGATAAAAAGATGTGATCAAAGTTGGAGTTCATTTCGTTCAGCCGTTTAAGCGTAATTGAGAAATATATCAACAAACTTTTACATTCATCATATTGTCTTGATATCCTACTTTAGATATTTAGAAAGTAGTTTCAGGTCTATATTATTTTACCACAATTTCCTAAGATTCTAGCTAGCTATTTTTTTACTCTACCAGTTTTATTTTGTACTATATTTTATCAGTTGGCTAGATTACCTCAAAGATAGAATTACATTATCCAAACTACAATTTCAGCAGAATTAAAGCCTTAGTAATGCAGTTTTCCTTAAATAAAGGTACGATGTTACAGCTTCCTAGAATGAGATCCTTTACAAGAAAGTTTTGTCTTGCAAGATTTCAGTAAACTATACCCGAAGATTCATGAAATTAAGAAATAAAGGAACTAAAGAAAAACATTATTAAACACGACGTATTTTTTACTATGACGCTTAAATTGTCGCGAAACCTACTTCTAGTCCGATCTTGCTTAGGTAAATCAATCTTTGATGTGGTGGTTTGTCATCTCGTTACACTATAAAGTTGAATGATTAAAAAGTGTTTGTTATTTAAGGGAAAAGGCTAGGCAGATGATCATTCAAAAGTGTGTCTAAATTCTACACTTTCCCAGTCGTTATGTTCCAATATAAACCTTATAACATAAAAAATAAAGAACGCATGGTAAATTATATACAACAATTATAGAACAAAACAACAAACCGACTTCCTTTTCTACAATACTAGGGTAAAAACTCCTTTTCCCTGCACTGACAGCCCTACATAGGACGGAAATGACAGCGCGCACTACGGCCGGCAACAAAGTGCTCTCCGTTTATTATTTACTTGCGGACACAGTGGCTGTTCCGTGAGAGTCCTACTGCTAGAATTAACTTTTAATTGGTCCGTATTATTTTAGACTGTGGCGTTTCTGAAAGTTGTGTTGTTGAAGTTGTGTACCAAAAATGTTGTGCAAACAATATATCAGGTATTTTAAACACGTATTAAATTAATTATTAATAATTAAAAAAAATATACAATTCAATTCAGTGTAATTTTAGAAACTTACTACTCCTGCCACATGTGAGTGTTTCTTTATTATTGTTGTGGTGTATAAGCTATATTATTGCCTAAATTTATCAAAATCTATACTAGTAGTTCAGTAGAGTAGACATGTAGACATACAAACGTTCGCGCTTATAATATTGATGGGAAAAGCATAATCATACATCCTTTCTTGTTTCCTGATACGAGTTTCTCACTAAAAGGAAACAATCTTACTAAGAAATTGCTTGAAGTTCTTACTTAATTGTTTTGAGGGTCACCAGTTAATTTCTGCACTCGTTAGATAAGGTTTACAATGCATGTAGGAAAAACTTACCCGTATTTTACGCAGTCTTAGTGTCGGTTCAGATCTGACGGAAAATGCGTCGCGTATCGTCGGTTGCGTAACGCCATAACAGACAAATACACAATGAAACATTCAACCGTTCACACCTAATTGATGAAGCGTCAGTGCGTCGATCATACTTAGACGATACGCTCGACGCATTTTCCGTCAGATATGAACCGACCCTTAATGTGAAAAACCCTTTTCATACACTTGGTTGAAATATACTTACATTTTACAAAGGCTCGTCAATATTTAATCTATCCCTATAATAAAATCTTTTTCTTATCGAGTGAGCTTCAAGTTTGATCACTTAAAAAGCCTAAAATTTACCTTCCTAATTTTACTGTGATGGCATTACAATTAAAGGCTGAACACTGAAAAAATCACTCAATTTTATGTCTAGCTAAGTAAAGTTTCAGTATTTTGAGGCAAATCTTGAACTCCTAAAATGGTAGGCAATTCAAATAAGTTGGCAACATCGTGTAGAACAAGCTAATTCTGGCAGTTACAATTTGATAAATTCCACTTTATTACTTCCTGGAATTATTTGGGAAGTTCCCTCGATTTTTTGAATAACGTTCTTCAGAATTTTACTATGTGAAAAAATCTCGAACGTGAAAGAATGATCGAGAAAAATGTGATTCGAAAAAATAATAATTTTATCGCCCGATAATTTTATAGACTTCGTCTAGACGCCTTTTGTAAGCACGATAGATTAAAATATATTACAAAAGTCTACTCCAATAAATGTCTAGTATTATTCAATAGATCTTTTGTTCGAATATTTTTAAAACTTTGATTAAAAACTAAATAAAACTACAAGATTGAAATTCTATCAGCATTTTTGAGTCTTCAATCATGTATTGAATTTTTTTGGCTTGTGTTTAAACGCCACCCAAAAAAGTACCTATTTTACTACCAAAAAATTCGAAACTGTCACCAAAATGGATAAATGGTCACCAAATAACGTTTCCTAAAATATTATGAATTGAACCCATATTTTCGCATTATTGACAGCAATAAAAATATATGGACGTCTTTAAAATACACTTGAGACCAAATATTGTATATTGTCACCAGTTAGGTGTTACCAATTATGTAATATCATGAGTCCTAATTTGGTAATTTTTGGGTGGCTAAAAAAACCAACGAGCACTAAAATATTTCCTGAGTACCAATTAATATACTGGGGTTCCCAAATGTATGTCACTTATTTATTATTATATGAAGTTCACTAAATATACTGGGGTTCCCAAAGAAACGTTATTTTTGGTTACGATGGGCGTATCTATGCTGAGAGCCTGCAACGCAGAGCAGAGCAGATTTTGTAAAGTTTGGAACGTCATTGTGGTATATTCAGGTTGATTGTGAACTTTCAGTTTTTTGCAGCAGGCATGATTTCTGTCACGGCTCCGGCGCTGCGGGGCTCCGGCGGTCCCACGCGAGTTTATCGTCGCAGATAGGTTTAACGCTCACCACCGTAGCTTCGGCTTGCTGGCCGGCGCTGCCGGCCAGCCTCAGCCGCGGTGGCGAGTGTTATAACCACCTGCTCCTCAACTCGCGGCCCGCCTTGCCCCTCCGCGCCTACGCGATTTTGAATTACACTCTAGGGGTAGGGCAGACAAGACTGCGTGGAGTCGGATTTACAGCAATTCGTTTCTGTCATTAAAACCTAACTTTCAGCTAATGTTCTAGGATATATATTTTTTTTTCGCATATGGCTATGTGTACCTACAGTAACTGCCCTGCTCTGCACAGCGCAGCCTGTGCCTCACGCACCGGTGACCGGGTTAAGAAATAAAGGAAACCAATTGTAATTTTAGTCTTACATTAAAGTATTCTGGGATCAAATAATATATTTTAGATGCCGTCTTACTATTTTGGAGTAAGATTTTTGGTAGTAATATTATCTTTTGGTCGAATTCAATTTGGTGACCATTAATCCATTTTGGGAACCAAAAATATTATTTGGTGAAGGTTTGCGATTTTTCTGGTGTTATTTCATTTATTTTGGGTCGTAATATTGTATACTTTAGGGCCCTTTTAATAATGTCAATATATTTTTTTTGGAGCTATTTATTTTATTTGGTGCCTAAGCTTAGATCCTTAAAAATATTTTTGGTGATCATCTAAATTATACCCAATTTTTTTATTGAAAAAGAATAAAATATGCAATAAAATTGTATTACTTTTGGCTTCAGAGAAAATGGAAAGCTGACAGCTTTTATTAGTTTTGAAACCGAAAACGATTAATACCGAACACAAACTGTAATAAAGGTTTTAAACAATATAATAAATATTGATTCATTGAATATTGAAAGAAATTAATGGATATCTGATTGGCATGTATTTTTTTGTGTAATGTTACTAATTAATTTTAGGTCAGTCTCAAGTTAGAAAAAAAAAAATAGAGCATAACAGTCAAACAATGCAGCCTAAGAAAACATTAAGATTTAATTCTCAAAAAAAAAAACTCGTAAAATATCTAAATATCTGCCTAACAACAAGTACCCTATTCACATAGACCCTTTATAACCAGTTTCCAAAAATATACATCCGCGAATGGCCTTGCATTAGAATTGCCAATCTACCGTTCAAATTCTGTTCAGTAATAATCCTATATTAAAATCCATGTTTAATGCATAAAAGCTGGCACTGGAGTTTATGACGTTCCGTTTTACGACGAATAAGCGGCTCCACATTAAATATTGAGGCTTTAAAATATTCGTGTTACATATGGAGTGAGGTATTTTTAGGCTTACTGTCTTCATGTTGATTTCCCCGAGGAATGGAACGTATATGGTGTGTTAGTAAGGTGGGAATTTTGTTACCCACCAATTGGTGGATGAAGGTATGTCTGTCTGTCATGATTTTGGTATTTAAATTTTCTCTTACCTTTCTTTCCCATGATAAACTCTTGGAATATTTTTTCTATAACTAAGTAGCTCAGCATTCAATACGCGTAGTATAACCGTCAATTACAGTTGACTCTCTTAATCTGGCTACCTTTCTGAATTTTTGCTGGTAAATGGTTCTTAAAGGTTTGGTAGATGTTTATATAAAATAAGAAATGCATTCGAAGCTGGCAGATGGACTTGAACGTCGACCTCAATGTAGTTTTCACAGATAGAGAAGTTACGATGTTATCTGGTCATGTTACCATCAATGAAAGAGATTTGATCAATTTTTCTATCCCCTTAGAATTTTTCTCACTAAATCGTAAAAATACTGTTGACCCAGTAGTAGGGGTATTGCCGAACCCACAAAGTTGAATCGATAGCACAAGTTTCCGAATCCTGAAGTATGGCGAGAATTTGGGCGAATTTTTCGGATCCCACCGTAAGTCTTAAACTTTCCTTTATGTGTCAAACTGTTCAAGATCCGGGGATACCGAAGTAATTATGAGTTAATTTGAACGTTGTGAATAATGGACTTGGATTATCCAGTCGTTTTATGGTTTGTGGTTTTGTTTTGTTGTGGTTGTTTATTGGAAAGTATTTTTTTTTTTTTATTTATTCCTTTAATTCTTTATTTATTCCTTTAATTCAGGCAACTGAGGCCCATATATAATACAATAAACAGAATACAACTTAAAAATATAAATATACTAATACATACAAAATATAACTTATAATTATACACAATTACAACTATTATCCCTGATCTTTGAGGATCCTTTATTCTTTATGAAGTGTTTTTAAATAAACTTACATCGAAAATAGAATGATCTAGTTTAGATTTTTGGGAAATACAGCTTTTTCTGCTTATAGACAGAATCTAGGACTGCTGAGGAATGGGGATCATGTAGTGCGGAAGGTTTTGAGCATGAATGAGGATATGATATTGTGGAAGGGGACGACTATAGAAACTGTGGATGGATTGTGTGAATATCGATATGGCTAGGAAGAATGTTACTTGTGAGATGACGGTAAATAGAACAGTGCGGAAGAAGAAAACATGCTGCGCCGACCCCAAATAAATTGGGATTTTCTATCTCAGGTTCCACAATTCATCATAAAAAAATGCTTCAAACGCCCTTGAAATCGAATAAAACAGTATGATTATGAAATTAAAATTTTATTCCGCACTCAGTGGTTGATAGACCGTATTAAAGGAAGCTGTAAAATCTTTTATTGTTTAAGATAAAGAAAGAATGGTTGGGGACAGGTGGTGTCATCATGTAACGAGTTTTTTAATGATCCTTACCAGTGTATAGTTATTGTAAATTAATTTTGTTTTTGTACTTTTGTTTTATTTTCTTCTATACTGTTTCTGTTATGTGTTGTGTGTCTATTTTGTGTGAGTTAATAGTTTTTCTTTCTTCTGCTTAGTATGATAAGATTGTAGGTAACACAATATGACCTCCAATATTGTTTGAACTTAAATGAAACTTAGTTGAGCTTAGAGAGCGAAAACCAGAAAATACCTAGTAAAACTTATCTTAAAGTACCAACACAAAACGCCAGACCTTTAGTATGCATGTTTTTCACAGTTTTTAAAGAATCGTTCCCAAAATTCAATCACAAGGAAAGCTATAGATAGCATTTTAGTCAGAGCTTGATATGCTTCATAAAACATTCCATCAAGCAAAATGTTGGACTATAAACCTACCACAAACTTCGACGGTTTCTTCTTCATTGCGTATAGTTCGAGAATTTTACTACCTCGTGAGAGTGTAAAATTTCCAAGTCTTTTACACAAACAGATGGAAAGTATAATTTGCAAGTTATGAACTGGAAATATCATTGGTATTCGTAAATTTTAAACGGTAAAAATGGTACAGACAACAGCAGGTCAACGTATACGAATCTGTCAAATTTTACCAATCATACATTAACCTACCTCCATTGTGATACTACATGTATTGATTTGTATACAATTGGTTCTTCAAACCATACAGACAGAATCACAGAATTGTGTTGCTGGGGAGTTTGTTCCACCATTTTTTCTTCCCAGCCAAAACACATAGGAAGTGGTGAAGGGCGGGCGTTTTTTCTTCCCAGCCAAAACACATAGGAAGTGGTGAAGGGCGGGCGTTTTTTCTTCCCAGCCAAAACACATAGGAAGTGGTGAAGGGCGGGCGTTTTTTCTTCCCAGCCAAAACACATAGGAAGTGGTGAAGGGCGGGCGTTTTTTCTTCCCAGCCAAAACACATAGGAAGTGGTGAAGGGCGGGCGTTTTTTCTTCCCAGCCAAAACACATAGGAAGTGGTGAAGGGCGGGCGTTTTTTCTTCCCAGCCAAAACACATAGGAAGTGGTGAAGGGCGGGCGTTTTTTCTTCCCAGCCAAAACACATAGGAAGTGGTGAAGGGCGGGCGTTTTTTCTTCCCAGCCAAAACACATAGGAAGTGGTGAAGGGCGGGCGTTTTTGGGGCTGTCTTTTGTAAACTTGACCTTCAAATAGTGGTGATTTTCAGCCTACTTTGAATAAATGCTTTTTGATTATTTTTTTGATTGAAAATCGAGTCCAGAAATTTGACAGATTGTGGTAACTTGATGTGCTGTCGTCTGTACATCTATTTTAACTCATAATCACGTCCATCATCCTATCTGCCTTTAAATAATATTCAAAGTTCCATGACAAACATACAACATAATTGTTACTAGCTTCTAAACTACTCCGCGCACTCGGATGAAAGTAACCTAGCCTTTTCCTCTTAATGAGCTATCTCACACTGAAATAGATCAGAAATCAGACAAGTGGTGCCTGACTGACTTATAACAATAGCTTTTATTTCGTATTATCAGCCAGAATGAATTATCAGGTTTTTGTGCCTGACAAAAACTAGGTCCTAATCCTTAGGAGCCAAGTTAGGAAATATAAGCAGGTGATGCCGTTGAGCAAGTCTAGTATAATATATGCAGTGACGAGGTTCATAGATTGCTTTATCGTGTTTCACGGACGATTTGCCGGATCAAGCTCCAATTTTAGGGTTTGCTCAATCGAGTTATTTTTCAAAAGGGTCTTTATCGCAAAGCGAGTTTTCTGCGGTTTTTTGTTTAGAAATTAACGATTTGTTGGTAGATTTATGTTATTGATTTGCTTTTGTTTTTTATTGTGGCCGTTTTCCGGCTCATTAATTTGTTTGAATCGTTTGTTGCTGATTACTTATTTTTTGTTTTTGCAGTATATGTAATGTGCGTCGTTATACCTATATCTATCTATCTACCACCTGCGTTTATACTTGCATCCTGGAGGAACTTCTTCCTACACTTGGATAAAAAGTAGCCTATATCTGTCTTTAGGGTATCACCTACCTTTGTGCTAATTTGAAGTTCAATCGGTTCCGCCGCTTAAGTGTGATGAGTTACTTTCATATTTACATTACATACCAAAATAGCATACATATTTTATTTCCCTGACTGACTCAATTGGGGATTATATAGTTTCAACTCTATGTCTTTTAAAATAAGGTTCAAAGTTCAATTGACAGTCAGAGTCTAGTTGAAATATTTCCACAGAGACTTCGCTAGTTAAATTCCCAGTTCTTCATCATGTATGAGCGTGTATTGTGTATTTTCCTTGTTATTAAGTTGCGTTGCCCGTTGGAGCTTAACCCAATTAGGTGGTGTCAGGATAAAGCTCTCATTTACTGAGAGATATGATTATTTTAATAATTTTAACTTTAGTCAATGATGGTTGATTATTCTTTGGAGATTATCAAACTTAATACATTATAGATTTTGTTTATGAAATATACGTCAAGCTTATGTCACATCCTTATTTATGTAAGATCAGTATCTGGGAGTACGAGATGACTAGTGGTTCCAACCAGTCCCAAGGAAACTAATTCCCGCATCTGATTAAAAAGTACCTTACATTGTTTCTCAGGCTCTAGACTATCTATGTACATACGACAGCACATCAAGTTACCACAATCTGTCAAATTTTGACAATAGATATTCAACCTTATCGCAATGGCGGTAGGTTAATATTTGATTGGAAAAATTTGACAGATTCGTATACGTTGACCTGCTGTCGTCTGTACAACATTTCGTTTGAATTGGTTCAGTGGTTTAGGTGTGAAAGCGCGATTGGCAGACCTTAGCATTTACAATAAGTTAATGCATTAAAATGATATCAATAAAAAACGTATACTTACAAATTAATCCACATTAACACACCAACATTTCCTTAGTACCTACATGAAACTCGGTACATTGCAACCAATCGTTCGGAACGAGCGGTTTTCAATATCCCGCTTCTTCGTGCAAACATACTGCGATCCGAGTGAATAATCCCCGGGGGAATTTAACGTACCCCAGTGGGGGAAGTTGTGGCCATGTGAGGAACTTGTGGGGGAATTTGGGGGAATATAGAGGAAGTTGGCAATGAGAGTTATTTGACGTGGAATTGTGTATGGAAGTGGGGGTGTACCATAATGTTGTGTTGTTTAAGGTGTTGGTAAATATTTGTGGTTATGATAATTTTGTGGTTGTTTAGAGGAATTTGTTGAAAGTGATGATAGTGATGGAGTGTAAAATAAACTATTATTTAAAGAAAATAAAGATTAAATAGTGCGCAAAAAATGAGCATTGGTGGAAAGAGAGAGGATATTTTAATTGATATTCAGATTTAATTGCTTTTAAATTACCTTGTAATAAAGCCTAAATTTCCTAAGCAGTCTAAGTTATTGCAACTTTATGTATTAGGCATCCATAACATATCAATATTTTTTATATTGCCATAGTTTACCTATGGCCGGTTTCTGAGGCCCGTTATCGAAAGGTTATCTATTCATTTTTAAGGGAAAATGAACAGATAAACCACCGATAAAGGTGCTCAGAAACTGACCACTATTCTTAAGGATATACTTTCTATAATACTTTAGTATAAAAATCCAAGTTTTATAAAACTCTATCTTAAGACAGAACTCTAACTTTAATAAAGACTTAAATAACTTAGCTTAAGTTCCAAGAACGTTCGATAAACTTAAGTAAATCAGGCGAGCTAATGAAAAATCCATTTCAGATTTTACTTTTTAAAATAAAACCGGATAAAAAAGAAGATAAAGGATCTGATTCCCATTCGTTATCTCGGATATCCCCCGGATAAGGGAGGAATTCCTCTCGGTTCCCCCTTTATGCGTTTATTCCCGAGAGTGGGTGTATTTTTAAACGGCATTGATGGTTTAAGTCCCTGAGATTTGGTTTGGAGTCGATCGTGATGCCAGAGATGACTTATGGTTAAATCCTGATATATTTATGAATGGGAATCGTGTTATTGGTAAAGTGCTTTATATGGAATGAAATGTTTGGAAAATGAACGGGAAGTGGGGAATTTTGCAGTTTTTTATTTTTATTTTAAGGAATCAAGTTAAGTTTCGGTTCGTGCTATTAATTTCATTTATCAAAATTTAAGTAGTTATTATGTTAGTATAGAAGTGAAAGGATGAATGTGTATGCTTATAAATGTTTGTTCCTCTATCACACTAAAACTGCTGAACAGATTTTATTCGGGTAGAGAAAGTAGTCCCGGAAAGCAGGTCAAACCGTGGGGAACAGCTGTAAAATAAATAATACTTCAACTTTGTCTGCATAATGTTATTACAGAGTCTGCGGAATTGGAAAACAGCTGTAATACAGGTATTGTGAAATGAAACAAATCCTTAGAGATCTGTCGTGGTACTTTTGCAACAAAAATATTCAGAAACAAACATTCCACGTAACAAAAAGTACAAAGAAACATTTTTATTCACACCCAGTTTTACACACGTAAAACAATTTCGCAGTCCGGTTTTCCACAACCATTTTTTCAATACCAAAAGCCTTTTACTGACTTTACGTATATTAGTTTTCATTCAAATGGTTCGTGTATTTTTTTGCTTTCCAAAAAAATATTGTCCATTTAAAAGTTTGTCAAATCCACTCAGCCTATCACGTTGTGGCAGTAGGCCGACGTTTCCCGAAGTCGCCCGATGTTTCACGAACGTCCTCATGCGAGGTCACTCTTGTCCCGAACGTTTCCGGGGTCCGTCATCGTCCCCATTTCCTGCGACACGCGTCGTCCGCCATTATTCCAGCCGACGTGCGACGGAAATCGCCGAGCGCACCCGAAGGCGATCGTTCGGAAATTTGAATTGAGAACTGTCTGAGTAGCCGTTGTGTAGGGCTGTCAGGATATAAATATTTGTGTTACAATACAGCATTTTGTCGTTGAGTTCGTTATTTGATATCATTGGGTCTTTTCATTTGTGCGTCTACCATATTTTCTCAGTATTTTTTTTTATCAACGGCATCCTTGATTTAACATTAAATAACTCTAAACTCAACAAATCAAAGGACATTTAAATCAATACCGCACTTCACTCACTCACATTCCTCCAACCCGTCCCAAAACTGCTAAATATTTAATCAAATCCTCTCACTACATTTGACAACCCTACCCACATGTGCCAAATTGGGTAGCAAAGGGTGCTATGCAGATTTACGTACCAACTCCCGTAGTGCGGCGGCGATATCGGGGGCTCGTCTCACTCTCTGATGAATTTGAATATTAGATCGGTTACCTAACCATTTGCGAGGTTATAAACAGTTGGTAGATTAGTGAATGGAGCTGGGAATTATGGCCCGCAGTGTATTTTGCCTGTTGAGATCTGTTAAGAACGCGGAAACTGGGATATCGTATCGGTTAGAACATTTCTCAGTAGAGACAAGATTGGGTGTAGTAACTATTGATTGTAGAAGCGTTGCTTTCAATGCGTCTTACGCGTTTAGTACCGTGTTTATTGTGTTTTACGACCGTTTCCAATATTTTAACTGTTGATTTACTTACTAGAGATAGAAGGACATTACTTGTGTGAAGCTAATGTCAAAATTCTATCTGCCAGTTACACAGGTACCAGATAATGCTATCTGACACTTGGTGCCATAGAAATGTTTTTGACTTTGACATGATCTGTCAGATAGCTATCTAGGACTATATCTGGAACTTATGAAAATGGCCGATATCTATAGTAACCAAAAGAACAGAGATAGGTTATTGGAATTTAACCGTTAGTATGTCAATAGCTTTTATGAGTTAAACTACATCGGATAAATATTTGTTTTAGTATTCCATCTAAAACCTAAACAATTGAATTTGACAATCAAATCGGTAGCGTTGTTACGAGCACTATATAAAATCAATTAAAACGCTCTTCGCGCAATATTGCATACAATCCGTTTGCGTCACGGCTCCGAAAATTCCGCTTTTTCAATTAATCCACGCAGCACTGTATGGTAGAGGAAAGTTAGTGATTTTCAAATGCGTTGGTACCTGACAAAAGCTGTCAAAGTGTTGTGTATTATAGTGCCACCGAATTTATTGTGCAATTGACATATTATGTCAGTTTTCAAGGGAAACCTGACTTTCAGCATCTGTCAATTGAACCAAAAAGCCTGTACTTATAGGACATCAAACTTTAAGAATCCTCTTCAAGGCTTCTTAACCCCTGGTATCCTATGTATTACAAACAACAAAGAAACTGTGAAAATGCACGAATTTTCGCAATCGGAAGATAGTAAATGTTTTCTTTTAATTTCGATGTCGTTGCGAGATTTCCAAAAACAGCGATTATCGTAGCCATATTATAAAAAAAACTGCATCGTACATTTTTAGCGTAAAATATGAAACTCCCGTTCTATCAAACCGAATCAAGCCCATCTAAAACAATTAAAAAAACGCCCGTACAATATTGGCCAGAATACTCACGTTCCAAATTCAATTTTCAATTAATCGGAGCTAGCGCACCTATGGAGTTTCACTTGTTTCGTGAATTTACCGCCCACACCGCAGTCTTTGTATAGTGCTATGTTATACTAGCTATAGTCCGCGGCTTCGTCTGCTTGGGGTTTTGAAAATACATTACTTTATGTAAATTTCTATGTACCAAACCACTATTTTTTATTTGGTAGGAAATCATCAAATGATCTTTCCCGCTGTGGGTGCAACGTGAGTCAGACTCTTATATTCTTACTGACTAAAACCCACCCACCATATACCTTCTGCAGCCCCTTGTACTAAGGCTGTGGTAACTTTTTCGAAACAATAGTCGGCAGCCCTGTACCAACATCCTTAGTTTGACATAATTTAGTCAGACTACAAGACATATATTACTTTAGTTCAATATAATCTATTAACCGGGGTTGTCTTTGCTTAAATATATTTTTGGTCTATTGACCACTGTGTTGTTCCATTAGTTTTAAGCAGACTATTACTGTAAATTTTCATCAATATCCGTTCAGTAGTTACATCTATTCATCCTTACATATTTTCACATTTTATTATGAGCAGGATTGCCATTATAGCAGGTCATGTAATCGGCTTCAGTGTGACCTAATAAAAATGAATTACGCCGTTATTACGCGGAACTAGGAACGTAATTTCAGAGGTATAAGCGGTTTTTTTATTGGCCATATGTTTTAGTGCATGTTGTTAGGAATATGGTGGCTGTAATTATAGAGGAGTGCTTTTTAGCGAATTGTGTTAATACGTAATATATTAGCCGGATATGTGTTCTTCTACTGACAGCCACTAAAATAAAGAAGAATGGGCAATTTTGTCTAGTAATATATAGTAATGTGTCATATGCCATTGGGAAGGATTGAAGTGCAGACAACAGCAGGTCAACGTATACGAATCTGTCAAATTTTACCGATGAAAACTTAACCTACCTCCATTGTAATAAGGTTGAAAATTGATTGCAGAAATTTGACAGATTGTGGTAACTTGATGTGTTGAAACCGGACTCTACGAACATTAATATGAGTATTCATGTTTACTAACTCTATGAAGAATAACAGAAGAAAGAAGAATAACAGCGTCATATATTACGGTTGTAAAAATTTTGGGTAGTATATTTTTTATTCAAATGGGATGTACAGACGATAGCAGGTCAACCTACCCGAATCTGTAAAAAAATACCAATTGAAAATCAACTTTTCACTATTGTGATAAGGATGAAAATCTATTGCAGAAATTTGACAGACTGTGGTAACTTGATGTGTTGTCGTCTGAATAAAATAAAGTAAGACCTGACGAAAAGATTTGATGATTTTAGAACCCAGCATTCGTTTAACCATGTATTTGCAAGGAAGAGCTCGTGGTTAAGTCAAAGCCGCGCGGATCGATCGATCATAAGGTTAAGCAACGCTTGGCGCGGTCAGTCCGTGAATGGGTGACCATCTTGTCATAACGACTTCTTCCGTGTTTCGGAAGGCACGATAAATTGCCCACCAGTTTGGCTCGGCTGTCATTTGAACATCTTTGGCTGTCGTTACGGGTACTCAGAAGCCAGAAATCTGACAACCAGTCTTACCAAGGGTGCCAGGTTGCCCGGGTAACTGGGTTGTGGAGGTCAGACAGGCAGTCGCTCCATGTAAAATACTGGTTCTCAGCTGCATCCGGTTAGACTGGAAGCCGACCCCAACATAGTTGGGAAAAGGCTAGGCAGATGATGATTCGTTTTACCATGTATTTCTTTAAATAACCTAGATAGCGAATCAATCAACTAGATATAGAAATAGAGCACTCGAGTAAGAAACATCTGGTATCAAGGGATTGTGGGCCATTTCCTGCGGCGGCCGGAACTAACGTTGACTGACCAACTTTATAGACGCTGCACGATATCGCTTACTTACATTTTGTGTGGACAGGGCTTTGGATCGTTCTTGTTGTAATTGGTACTTAGATGTGCCAGTTTATATTTGTTTAAAGGTAAAATTATCAAGGTGAATTTGTTGGTTTGATCGCGCTTATCTCAGGAACTTATTGATAGATTTGAATAAGGATTTCAGTGTTGGATAGATCCATTTATCAAGAAATACTTTTGGGCGGCATGCAGTGGTTCCCATGAGACTCCCACGGAACGGGAACAAATATATTATAACATGTTCTTTTTTAAAACCTAAAAATACCAAAAACAGTGACTGAAAGAATGCTTATCTAAACAAAAGTATAATAATAAAATCTACTTAAATACCAGCTTGATCAACTTATGCTTAAAAACAACGCTGTTTATCAATAAATTAAGGCATAAAAATCTGAAGAACTCGAGCACAATTACCCAAACAGCTGATTGGAGCTCGTTCAGAAATATGTACATTTCCGTAACACATTTTTGCTTCGCCCGTTGTGTCATTGTGTCAAGTTTTAAAGAGTCAATCGAGGAAAATTGGTTTTTGGCAAAGTTCCACAAACAGGTTAACGGAATTACACAGTAGATTGGGCCATTGTGCACTTTTTCATGCAAAAAAATAAAGAACCAAAGTAGGTAAAACACATAAGTATAAAGACAATATTATTAATTAAAGAGCAATCATGTACCGTATATGGATTCAAATGATCCCACATTAAAAATAGGCTACAGTTTTCCTCCATAACTGGTCTATTTAAATCTGAAAGAATTTTTCAAGTTGCCCAATTGCTTATTTTCTAAAATGAAAGCGTTAAACAAACTCATGAGATTTACAATATTAATAGATTCAAAATAACTAACCACTAGATCATCTAACAACAAAACAATAATATTCTCCTCATATCTCGAGTTGTAAGCCTTGATCTGTATCAGGGGAATAGGCCTGTCGCTCAAACTAACCGGAAGATACGGCGCTTGTCCAACTTCGGTAACAGATGGTGAATGCGATAGTAGCTCGAGATTCAGGTACTTTTGATATTTAGCACAATGATTAATTGAAAACTGGCTGATTTATCATACAGAAAACCTTTATACACTAGAGCACTAGTGTATAAAAGGTTATAAGAATCGTTTTTAAGAGACTTACAAATGGATTAGTTTTCATATTTCTGCACCAATTCTGAATATTTTGTTTAGATTTAAAAATTGCTATAAAACTACGACGTAATCTCGTGTAATTTTATATTAAAAATGTATAGGTCCAAAAATCCTACCTTTAGGGACCCTTTAATCTACTCATTACTTTCCCAAAAAATAGCATTTTCTTTAAACTAAAACCAGCACAAATCTTCAAAATTTTAAACTAAAGGCCTCTTCACTCGTAAATACCGTAAAATTCTATACAAAAGTTCTTATATGTTTATCTACAGCTTCGGTCAGTCGGTCAAAGGCTATACCCGTAACAGTAAAGTTTTACGAGCGCTGCAAAGATAAGGACCGAATAGAACATGTTATACTTTTATCAGCACATACGTGGTAACAATGTGTCTCTATTGTCATTGTTTTGTGTTTTACAATACAAATGTTTCGAAGTATTGCGGTGACATTTAAAATTGAAAAACTCAATGTTGGGGAGAAATAGTTTGGAAGTTTGTTTGAGTTTTATGTTTGTTTTGTAAATGGTTGGTTATGGAAAGATTAGTAAAATGTATTCAATTTGTAAAACAAGACTAACTTCAAAGTATTACGTAATACAGGTTAATTAGTCTCTGTATTTATTTAATTATTATGACCTTTTACAAGAATCATCTTGATGGTTGATCAGCAACGTGTGCTCTAGTTAATCTTTATTCCTTTTTATAAAAGCAAATGTAACTACTATCGTGCTTTCACTCCAAAACTACTGAACCGATTTGAATAATCATTTGGTACACAGATAGTGTAGCTTGGACCGGAAAAAGAACATAGGCTTCATTTTATCCAGAACAACTAGTACTACATATTAATTTATTTAGTAACAGAATTGGATACTGCATCTTTAGAAAACTAAGCTTTAAAGTTGAATTCGCAAAACTAGTATTCAAAAGACGACCTAGTAACTTCAAGCCACGTAGTGGAACCAGCTTTGAATTTCGTTCACCCCGTTTAAGAAAATACTGAATACTGCGAAGTCAACTTCCAACAATCTTGTATAATAGAATCTGCAACTGACAAAGAGACCTATCTTGAAAACATCGCGACCCATTTACTGGAACGAGAATCTAAAATTGAGCCCGTTTTCAGTTTGGTAATAGGCTATTTAGCACCGCTCGAAATGGTTCTGCAAGCGAAGGTGGCACAAAATATAGTGCGCCCTAATACCACAAATCCTTCGCGTTTAATTAACGTAATAATTTTCAAACGCAATTCGAATACAATCGAAAGCTATAGCAGAAAACAGTAACTCGTTTTTATGATGCCTTAGGGTATTAGCATGCAGATTGTTACCGCTATTCCGGTGTGAGGCGGTTTGATGTGGTTCTAACTGGTTCCAACTGCTTCACACCGGATCTTTGTAATCAGTGTAGCGTTATAAATCTAGAAATGTTTTCGGCAGTAACTTTGATATATTTTACGATGTTAGATATAAGTTTTTTTGCGTGTGTTGAGCTATGAAATGCTTGACTCAAATGGTTCTTAAAATAGACTAAGCATGCTATAGCCTTGTAGTTAACGTAAAACTGTTATGTACATACTAGACAAAAATATGGTCCTATTGAAGGACCATATTTTTTATAGTAACCTGAAACTGGATTTTAGCATGGAATTATATTTTAACGACTGTGATAAGTTCGATTTGCAGGTTGATAAACCTTTACAAAGTTGGAAAGCAATTTCGTCTATTTCGGCTAAAAATGAAATTATAATTGAGTTATCTAAAAATAGCGAGTTTTGTTGCTTAACTAATTTGGCTTATTCATCATAAGATATTGTTTTGCTTGCGTGGGTAGCTTGGTTTTTAACGGTATTAAAGATTTTCTTGTTAACCATTTTCGAGATGTTAAGTCCTGTTTTAATGTCTTCTATTTTGCAAAGTGTGACATTCATCTCGTTCAGCTTATTTTTTAATACATCCCATTGTACAGACAACAGCAGGTCAACGTATACGAATCTGTCAAATTTTACCAATCAAACATTAACCTACCTCCATTGTGATAAGGTTGAAAATCGAGTGCAGAAATTTGACAGATTGTGGTAACTTGATGTGCTGTCGTCTGTACTTAAAAAATTGCTTGTTAAGCTGAAACGTTGGCTGTAAATCTTACAACTTTGATTGTTGCCATTTTCTTGACTTTAATTTTTTCTTTACCCTAATCACGTTCTAATTGCCATTCTTAGCTACAATTTCCAAATGAGCACACATGAATAAATTCAACATACCTAATACATTTTCATCAAAGGTTACATAATGGCGAAAGGAATCAAGGACCAAAATTGGTCCTAAGTTACGAACAACGCAAAACATTTCATGTATGAACCAATTAGCGAACTTCTAGTATAGGCTGAATAGTTTCAAATCAGCGTTTAAATTTGCTAGAACCTAATTTTGAATGTTTGAGTACTTGGATAATTAAATGTATGTAGGTACTTACTTCAATGATTTACATTACCTCATTCTAATAATATTACGTGTATAAAGCTTAGATACTCGATACCTACTTCTAACGGATGAATGGGTTCCAAATTTGAAATTCATAATTTCAGTACCTATCTCGAAAACCCAATTCTGAAGTTCCTATAGATTCTTAGTAGGTAGTATTTTGTTCTATATTGGTTTTTTTATTATAAACGCCATATTATTATTTTTTAATCGAAAAGTTGCTTGTCTTATTAATTTAGTTATTAAAATTTTTAAGACTGCTTAAATTATTCTCTACCATAAAACCTCTACCATTTTTATAACACAGCAACACCTATAGGTAGACTAACTAAAACTTTCAAGTTACCTCAAAATTCTAATAAACCAAATATATGGCCATCGTAAGTTTTTCCTCAACGTTTTTAAAATTTAACCAAAATAACGAAGACGGGCAAGTTTAATCAAGTATAAATAAAGGATTATAAGGGATGAAAGGAGTTGAAAAGGATAGTTCTAAAAATATATTTAGCTTTGTAATGACTTCAAAAGAATTTGTGTCTATTTCAGTGGTTTTGCATAACAAGGACGGTATTATAAAGATTTACATTCAGATTAAATTACGGGAAGCCTTTTTAGACATTCTTAGGACTGCAAAGGCAACAAAAAGGATTTATTAGTTTACTGATTTGATTTGATACATTATAGTGTGAACATGGTACATACTATTTTAGTATTTACAAATAACACGGTCTCCAATAAATTCCGTCAACAAACCCAAATGTTTTATGGAAAGAAATTCGTTTCAAAAGTTCCATTAAAGTAGGGTACCAAAATTAGAATAAACCGCGTCGAATAAAATTTGCATACAGTGCGGGTCGCGTTCTGCGTCCAAAATTGAGTTTCCCATGCCTATCCCGAAACCAATATGGCTTCCATCCTTTCACGAACCCCTTACTACGCGACAAACGATTCCTGTAGAAAACCGGCTAAGCATTTGTGTTCGCACCTATCGCTTTCCACATCAGCATATCACACAAGTCTGTTGTAACATTACCGTCAATGTACACCAACATTGCGCGTTCTCCATTACTGCATAACACACAGTTGTTGAAGTTATGGCCCCATTCCAAGGATTGTTTTGTTTCTTGTGCAAATTTTCTTTGTTTGCGAAAATGGCCATAATGTGTGTATTTAGAGGTTTGATGTAGGACCTTAGCGGTAGCCTTATAAGTTGTTTTGGGGTGAACTGATAGTAGTTTTAAACTGGGTTA
>NWSH02000329.1:1335743-1366459 GCA_002382865.2 Heliothis virescens | reverse complement strand
TCTGTACAGACAACAGCAGGTCAACGTATACGAATCTGTCAAATTTTACCAATCAAACATTAACCTACCTCCATTGTGATAAGGTTGAAAATCGAGTGCAGAAATTTGACAGATTGTGGTAACTTGATGTGCTGTCGTCTGTACTTAAAAAATTGCTTGTTAAGCTGAAACGTTGGCTGTAAATCTTACAACTTTGATTGTTGCCATTTTCTTGACTTTAATTTTTTCTTTACCCTAATCACGTTCTAATTGCCATTCTTAGCTACAATTTCCAAATGAGCACACATGAATAAATTCAACATACCTAATACATTTTCATCAAAGGTTACATAATGGCGAAAGGAATCAAGGACCAAAATTGGTCCTAAGTTACGAACAACGCAAAACATTTCATGTATGAACCAATTAGCGAACTTCTAGTATAGGCTGAATAGTTTCAAATCAGCGTTTAAATTTGCTAGAACCTAATTTTGAATGTTTGAGTACTTGGATAATTAAATGTATGTAGGTACTTACTTCAATGATTTACATTACCTCATTCTAATAATATTACGTGTATAAAGCTTAGATACTCGATACCTACTTCTAACGGATGAATGGGTTCCAAATTTGAAATTCATAATTTCAGTACCTATCTCGAAAACCCAATTCTGAAGTTCCTATAGATTCTTAGTAGGTAGTATTTTGTTCTATATTGGTTTTTTTATTATAAACGCCATATTATTATTTTTTAATCGAAAAGTTGCTTGTCTTATTAATTTAGTTATTAAAATTTTTAAGACTGCTTAAATTATTCTCTACCATAAAACCTCTACCATTTTTATAACACAGCAACACCTATAGGTAGACTAACTAAAACTTTCAAGTTACCTCAAAATTCTAATAAACCAAATATATGGCCATCGTAAGTTTTTCCTCAACGTTTTTAAAATTTAACCAAAATAACGAAGACGGGCAAGTTTAATCAAGTATAAATAAAGGATTATAAGGGATGAAAGGAGTTGAAAAGGATAGTTCTAAAAATATATTTAGCTTTGTAATGACTTCAAAAGAATTTGTGTCTATTTCAGTGGTTTTGCATAACAAGGACGGTATTATAAAGATTTACATTCAGATTAAATTACGGGAAGCCTTTTTAGACATTCTTAGGACTGCAAAGGCAACAAAAAGGATTTATTAGTTTACTGATTTGATTTGATACATTATAGTGTGAACATGGTACATACTATTTTAGTATTTACAAATAACACGGTCTCCAATAAATTCCGTCAACAAACCCAAATGTTTTATGGAAAGAAATTCGTTTCAAAAGTTCCATTAAAGTAGGGTACCAAAATTAGAATAAACCGCGTCGAATAAAATTTGCATACAGTGCGGGTCGCGTTCTGCGTCCAAAATTGAGTTTCCCATGCCTATCCCGAAACCAATATGGCTTCCATCCTTTCACGAACCCCTTACTACGCGACAAACGATTCCTGTAGAAAACCGGCTAAGCATTTGTGTTCGCACCTATCGCTTTCCACATCAGCATATCACACAAGTCTGTTGTAACATTACCGTCAATGTACACCAACATTGCGCGTTCTCCATTACTGCATAACACACAGTTGTTGAAGTTATGGCCCCATTCCAAGGATTGTTTTGTTTCTTGTGCAAATTTTCTTTGTTTGCGAAAATGGCCATAATGTGTGTATTTAGAGGTTTGATGTAGGACCTTAGCGGTAGCCTTATAAGTTGTTTTGGGGTGAACTGATAGTAGTTTTAAACTGGGTTAGTAAATAGTTTCATTGAAAATTATTGGTGTCAGTCTTTTTTGCTTTAAATTTTGTTTGTATGGAAATGTAAAAGATAATTTATTTAACCAGAATCTACTTCGAAATAATGAAATAACCTGAACTACTAAGATAGAGAAATAATTTTCTTTGGTCTGCTTTTAACTCAATCTAAAATGCTAATTCCCTGGATGTAGTTTTTATCCTTTTGAAGCGATTAAGTTATTATTCGAAGTTGTAGTTTGTGTAAACATTTTAGTTTACTAATTAGGGGTACACATAATTGTTACAATTTAGGCAATAAATCTTTTGCGGATACTTCGTGACATAGGTTTTAAACCGTGATACTTCAAAGTTGTTTAGACTTTCTGTAAATAACAACTTCGCTGTAGTCTTACATAGTTTTATATTCAGTAAGACACGATAAGATATAAGCAAATCAAGTCAAAGCCATTAAAGTATTGTTTGATCAACCATATCAGCATAATATTATCATATCTAGCTATACGATAGCATCTAAAATTGTCGCCGTATAACGCACTCGTGATACGAATATATCATCTCTAATGGATGATGCATGTAAATCGATCAGCACTTGAAACCATTCACAATATTGAACGTTCCCTGTTGGCATATTTTTTGTGGAATGATGGGAAATTCCATTTGATGGCTCCTTCCACCTCAGGGGATGCAAATATCTCAACAAACTTTTTAAGGAAAACGCATCAAGATTTGCCCGTTGCCTTGACAAGGTAATTTTAATTTATGGTTCTTTTTATCTAGTTAAAATGTTTCCCTGATGGTATTTCGGATTGGGTTACGTATATCTTGTTAGGGCAATGTTTTGATGTATAGTATGGTATGTACGTTTAAAATGCTATTCTGAATAATACTATAGTGAATCGAGCTGTACAGACGACATCAGGTCAACGTATACCAATCTGTCAAATTATACCTTATCGAACATTAACCTTCCACTATTGCGATAAAGTTGTAAATTTATCGCAGAAATTTGACAGATTGTGGGAACTTTGTGTGCTATCGTCTGTACATCATACGAGTATTAAGTTGAGAATGTGTGGAGAGTATTTGTATAAGCGACAGTTAATAAAAATTACAAACTATAAGAAACTTTTAATTAAAATACTGAGTATCGTAAAACGCGTTTGAGTCTGTTACAGTCATGTTATACAGTTGTTACAAGGCATTGCAGACACAAAACTGGTAACAAGTACACAAATAGTCCATGAATAGTCCTCCCGGGTAGAATTGTGACGGTTCCTCGGAACGTCGAGAGTTGTGGGGGATAGTTAGTAGGGTGTGCCACAGGGTACGTCGTTAGGACCACTATTATTGAGCCACGAATTAGAAACCTTTCTATTAACCTAACTAGTTTAATGCGACTTGGAATTTACGGGTTCACGGGTAATTTAAGTTATTTACAGCGTAAGTGTGGGCAAATTCCCCTTCTATCTCTCGGCTTATACGTTTGCATTGTTTTATGTCATAGAGTATTATGCTTAAGTTAACGTTGGTGCATAGTGACAGGTTATTAGGTAGAAGGAACATTAATCTATTGTTCTCAGGCGACTTGTAAGACGTGCACGGAATAATAAGCAGTTGATACAATTTCCTTTTATAACCCACATTTATTAAGATGATGAATTTTGTGTTCGTCGCTCTAATAAAATATTCAGGTGCTTAAAGTAAATTCTAAAACGCCTTCCACTTTGCAAGTAGATATTTTACAAATAAATCAACAGGTAACAATTTATCTTTTCGAACAATTTAACTGGAACACCATAACTTAGTGACGTTGTTTGGACAAACGATATTTTATGCGATTCAAAATATCAACAAGCTATTTTTGTTAATAAAACTTTACAGTAAGTTCTGTAAAAGAGAAGTTGTGTACTTTATTGTATTTTGGAAGGAGTGAAACCTTTAAGTTTGTTTTGGGGCGAGGCCGATGGTAACTTCTGACTGTTGTTTTGTCTTTTAGACGAGTCACGGTTCGTAAACTGATATTTTAAGGTAAATGGAATGTTTTGGGAAGTGATAGAGTTACTTTACAATATTTATATTATCTATATTCTTTTTATACTAAGGTTTTTCTTTAAACGATGTCTGCTAATGTATAAAAAATATTCGCAATCATAATTTCTTTTTTTTACTTTAAAACACAAAATATTGCTTAGCTAATAAAAAATGTTAGCAGCAAAATTTAAGCTCCATTCTTAGTCATTATGGTGCAGCAAGAAATAATGGCCTGCTTTCTTTTAAGATCATATTTTAAAAAGCTTTTTACCTTTAGTGACGCAGGCGAATGAAAATGTGTTTCTTTTTTCAATAACACCTACTATGGCGGTTTAAAAGTGTTCAACATTATTTTTGAGAGTAATCTTTGTATCAAGCTAATAACTATATATACAAAAACGTTATCAGTATTCGAATCATACTTCAAAACGCTTTACAAAAATATAACGATGAAAATTTTTGTCTCATCGCTGTCGACTGGAAGTGTACCCAAGAGACTGCCAGTAATTCTGTGCTGGCTATATTCATATAGCTTAGTATTTGGCCAAAGAAAAGTAAGTTTATGGCCTTTGCCACACTAGACGGAAATTCCGTCGCCGAAATTCAGCGGCGGAACACCAATACATGTTATTGCATATAAAATACAAATAACGGAACGACCGATCTTCCGTGTGTAGTGTGCCCGTGTGAATTTCCGTCTAGTGTGGCAAAGACCTATGAGTCTTAAATAGTGTTGAGGTAAATAATTTCGATGATATTTATGATATAACAGGTAACAAAAAAAAAACAATCTACATTGGCCCATAGATAGACTAACATATGGATTATAAAATACATAACTTGATAGTATATATAAACTTAAACGAGTCAACGAGACCATCGAATAAAATATACATTTCTAAGTCGAATAATTTGCTAAATTACTCCAACATACAGTACCTGGAAACTGTACTTATACTTAAACAAATATCATCACAAAGCCGTACTTAAACTTAGTCATAACCCGAATAGCAGAACTCAAGCAAATAAAGTTCATATATCTAAGCGAGGAACACATAATATATTATGTGCTTGTGCAAACATCTTTATATAACGTACAATCCAGTTTATTAAAACGCTTTCATTATATTCAGTCACGTTTGCGCTCTTGTTACTGAAGTTAAAAACTTCACTGATTCCCAAATTCATGGTGTTTTCAAGTTGGCAACTTTTTGTCTCCTGTGCTTTGAAGTGTGAAAAATTAATTTTATTAGAGAGACTTTTGGAAATAACAATCCTATTAGAGTTTTGGAATGTTTACTGTTTTTGGTGATATGTTGTCAGTTTGTTTGTTACTTTGAATAATGTGGTCTAGATTTTAGCTGATTTTACATCTTCAGTATTTTTCAATTCCTTTGGTTCATCTTTTTGTTAATGTTTATTACAAACAAAAATAAAGGCACTACCATATATTGTAAATGGTCTATTTTAAGTCTGTATTAATTAAAAACATTATCCGCCTTTATTAACTAAACTAGTTCTGAAAACTACTCACCAAATCTCAACATTTTTCCCCTTCATACATTATAATCCACGGATTTAATGTCCATGCCATTAACTTCGAGTGTCGTGGTTAGCATAGTTTAAAAATTTTACATCGCTCTATAGGGCCCTAGAGAGTAATTGTTACTAATCTGACGTCACGACTTCCCAGCTTTGTCTTTCGTAACAAGCTGAAATTTTACGTCCATTTTTATTCCTGGAAGTTGTCATGGCATAACCATTACTGTGGAAGTATGATACAAGTTTTTTATAGACCTCTCTGCAGTGTCAGACGTTGAATTTTAGTAGACTTTTATTTTTAGGTCACGTTCTTCGTCTTTATCGGTATTGGGCGTAACAGTGTCTTCGTAAAAAATATTGAAAGGCTTATTCGAAACGTCAGTTTTAACGATGACTTAGAACGTTACTTCTTTATTGAAAATAAGATTTCCTTTTTGTGTACTTTTTCTTTAAAACTTGTCTTTCACTGTATAAAGCTTATGTGTAACAAAATCTGATTCAATAATCAAATCTAAACAAGCAATGAAACCAATCCTCTCTTCAATTACCACTGAACTCTTGACTGTTGATTTCATCAACAAATTAGACCACAACCGATATTCCTTCAATTACCTTAGGTACCTATCGCATATTGTATCTCTGCTACCTCCGTGTTAATCTCAAGATTACGACGTTTACAACCGTCAACCCTCTCGGTTATATTACGGCATTACAGTCTAGTACAGGTGCTTGTAGCTACGCTCTGCTAGGCGTTATTGTATTGACTTCATTTGCTGTTTCAGGCTTTAATGTTTTGTTATCTGAAGCATTAACTGTTTGTGTGGTTTTTAAATGATTAATAACATTCGGAAATAGTGTAACCTGTTATTTTATGCGTATAATATTCCAAACCAAAGCTATGTTAGTTGTTGATATTTTGTGATATAAAGGCAAATGACGTAGAATGTAAACAGCAATTTAAAATTAGTTTTTACTAGCTGAAAGTTTGCAATCAGTTTCAAGTCAAGGATACAGTTTAATAAGCTAATAAAACCAAGTATGGACCAATGCTAGGACAAATTACCGAATATTTACTAGTTTCTGAACAATTGTATATTGCAATCTGTTCGAAACTCAAATCAAAAAACTAATGAAGCCGTAAAGAGAGCAGCAGGAGCAAAAAATCTGCCAACAAGAAAGTTGTGGCGATTAATCAATTTTCAGAGTTCAGGTGGCGCCAAGTTTCGTCTTCGATTAAAACTGCATAAAGCTATAACCAAGCAAGACTGTTCCATTATTAGTTCAACGAAAGTATGGCAGTACAGGCTTTCTTTTACGGGCTTATTTTATTAAAGAACTTTTTCTAGTTAGCCTTTTCTAGACTGTACTTTACGAAGCCAATTACTGGTATTACTAGGTATGCTACTATTTAGTGCTGATTTCTACCCAGCTTCAGTGGGATTTTTTTAACTTATTATTTGAAAGGAAAGAGTTACAATGAAGGACACAGAACACTTATAAAATATGACACATAGTTAGTATCCAGTACAGTTGATAATAATGAATGATTGGAACCAAAACCAGTACATTCCTTTACACAGGGATTTCATCCATATCCCAATAAAGAGATTGCTACTGTTCAAGTTATTAAACATAGAATTTTGGTGTACAAAACTAAGCATAAAGGTCGTTACCCTGTGCGGGCCTATCTGATATCACAACGAACTATCAACAGTTTCCGATAGTATCAAGTGATGGATGACCGGATGATACTCAAATCGACTATTATTAACCTAAAGTATCGTTAACGATGCGAATATACGACGAAGTTTGTGGGAAGGCGAAGTTATAATCAAATTATTAATGTATGAACAGCTGTGAAAAAACAGATTTATATAGACGACCTCTTAATTAACGTCGACTGTTTTTTAGAACCTGTAGTAGCTTTTTTGATCGTTAAAGGTTTTTGCAAATAGTTTTAAAAAGTCTGCTCAATTTCACCAGAAATATCAGAATTTATAAAAGAAAAAATATAGGCTGTCTTAGTAGCAAGACTAAGTTCTCCGAAGGGAATGATGAAACTGTAATATGTAAGGGTTGCGGTGGCCTAAGCTGAACTAAGGCCACTATTGCCTTATACAATTTCTTTGCTAAAGGAAAAACTCGTGGGAATAAGGCAATATAACCTGAAGATTGAACACATTATTATTTATAGGCATTTTTATTTCTTGTAATAAGTCTAATATGATTATTCTGTTTTTTAAGGAAGTTAAGAATCATTGTCACGAGTACTGAATTCGTATAGTTTGGTAATTGATAATATTTGCAAGTATGTGTTTTTCGTGTGATCATTCCTCCTAACACTTTAGCCCAGGCTAATTCTCAAGGTTATAGACTATCATCCATACCACAACCCTTAGATAGTAAAACAATAAAAAATCAGTATAGATGGATGACGTCACTAGCTCGAACGCCTGCTATGATCGGACAAACCCACAGCTATCTTTAAACATAGACAAAAATTACGCAATAATTACAGAACAATAAAAAACATCCAAAACGGCAACGATAATTACACGAACGATTCATCCCTGAGATAAAACACACGTCCAAAAAAAACAGTTCCTCTCCTTAATTAATCAAATCGTCTTCATTGTATCAACACGTATTTTCGCTGAAATTCATTACGGCCCAATACAATTCAGTTATTTATCATCGGTACGGCTGTTCTGAATTAATCATCTCCTTGCACTACCCGAGGTAATTTATGAACTTCATCCATTGCATTTAACGCTTAAAATAATAAAGATCCAATTTGAAAATGTTGGGAAGCGATACTCATTTTGTTTTCAAATTTTTTTTGGGCTTCATCAATAGTGGAATTGTCATTTGCATTGAAGAGACACAGCTGTTGTATGAATCGTTTATTTTTAAGTTGTATTTTTTTATTTTGTTTTACTTGAATTATGGTGTCATCGATGTTATTTATTGGGTTCAAAATGTTGTCCTAGTTTTTATTCCAGCACCTTTAGCATATAAATCAGTAAATTTCATTTTGGATAGATTCTTCAAAATCAATTTTTAAACTACAAAATAAAAACAGCTAATATTTAACCATTTTTACAATATCATAATATTATCTACCATATTTGTAAATTGTTCTGTCAAATTTTAACTCCCTCGTTAATTGGTGAACTAGGATCTAAAACCAATTTTGTTTCTAATTACATAGCGGTGGTTTTGCGGAGCAGGCAGCTACATGATTAGCTATATCACTTTGTTTTAAAGCTGTTTCTAGTATCAGTTCAATACTATTCATAATTCCTACTAGTTCGTATAACTACCAAGCTTTAACTATTTCCAGGATACTACCAGTCAGTTTCACAGATTCCAGATAAAGTTAGTAGTAGAAGTAGTGACATAAAAACGTTTTTAATAGAAGCGTTTTTGATATTGATTATTTTTATAAGGCATGATCTGTCAGATAGCTATCTGGTACTCTATCTGGATCCTGTGAAACTGGCTGTACCTATCGTAGTACTGAACACCTTTCTATCATCAAAGCCAAAATAAACTCGATAACACAAACAAAATGTTAGGATATTCAAGTGTAATTGGTAGAACAATCGGTATAGAATTTCACACAATAGAAAATCGATACCTATCAATAAAGAAGAAAAAAGGGTTTTTTATTATTCGGGGCTATGATATTTTTAGTGAATAGAGCTCTTTAGTATTACCACTTGCCTTGCTCTAGGCAAAAAATAATTAAAATTTGTTGAAAGAGTCTATTATACTTAATTTTACTGAAGAATAATATTGTTTTATGTAATAATCTTTTGTGTGTTTACCGGCTTAAATATTTTTCTTTCCTAATTTTTTCAATTCTTTATTATGTTTATTTTGAAAAAATATATTCAAAATAAAGAATATTAATATTAGTCTAGAAGAAGAATACTTCACACAGTTATTGAAAATATCAATTAGGTGATTTTCTACCACACTTCCTTACCGCGGTTTTGTTCGAATCTTGATCCATTTTTATGGAACCATACAAATCCTAGGTTTTATTCCACAACCATTGAAAAAATCTGCATCTACTAGTGCTATAATATTGAAACGTTTTTTTTCTAAAGACTTATTTCGTATAAAGTCTACAACACAATCAGTATCACTAACAATAATCTTCTTTGCAGACAAAGCTCCATCTGAAGCCACATTTCGCGGCGCAGAGTTCCTGTCATACGATTTGACGCAAACCGGCGGAGAGCCCATAGTGAGCACACAAGACGCCATCTCGCTATACTTCAAGACTCGCCAGCCTAATGGACTCCTGTTCTACACTGGTAAGATCTATGCCTTTGTGTTTTAGAGCTTGAAAGCTTTCATTATTGGTTGGAAGAGGTAGATGTTTGTCTTTTGTTTCTGAATCAGTCTCAGAAATAACAAGCCTTGGTATTGGGTCTATTGAATTTAAAGGGTTCTGTGGAATTTTAAGTTTGTTTCCATTGGAGAACGGGAGAAGAGTTTTGGGTATGTTTGATTGATTTAATCAAGTAGCTGAATCTTCTGGCGAGTACATTCAAGATCAGATTTGGTTGATTCAAGATCCGAAAATGGAATGCTTTTAATTGTGACAAATGACATCCATTTTGAGTTAAGTAGCACAGAGCGTTTGTCAATTTAATTGTGCGCAAGGGTCAGTTAAACTCTATAGAATAATCCTAGTTCCTTAACAGAAGATTGGGGAATAAACTGTTGATTATTTCTTTAACCATTTTCTTTTCTGCATAGGTCATGAAGCAGATTACCTCAACCTCGCTGTACGGGATGGCGGTGTCTCCCTCACAATGGGGCTTGGCAATGGCAAGCAAGAAATGCACATCAAACCAGCGAAAACCAGATTCGATGATCATCAGTGGCATAAGCTGACGGTACATCGGAGGATACAGGAGGTGAGCATTACTTTAAATTATTTGTTACTGTTATTTCTTTAAAAGTAGTTTTTTAAGAGCCTTCCAAGATTTACTACTGGACGTTGCTACCTACCAGATCAGGAATAAGGGCGTTCCAATAAGTTTATCGAGATAAATTATCCGATGATGTGTAATTTGGTCACAAATCTATTTTTGTAACAACTGTGGGTTGTATTTTTTTTAGATATTAATAACAAAATCCATTTTCATTATCTGAATAGCAAAATGAGTATGTCATTGAAAATATTCCATACAATCCATGTAATCGCATGTAACTACAATCAGCGACCGTCGGTATACCCTTTCTTATTTATACGGCCCCATGTTCCGAGATTTCATCAGCCGAATATAAAGCGCTTTCATCGCTCTACAAATATTTTATGACCTCAGGCCTTTATTGCAAGCTGTACCTTGAACTCAGATCGATAGCATACGACTTATGGCCCATTGGCGTGTTTAAACCGAAACCCATCCATCATTGGTGCCATTACTTCAAAAAACTGAATCGATTCGTATCCGAGTAATTTGATTATTTAAGTCGAAACGATTTTTTCGTCGAAAAGCGAATATTTCAAGTGTTTCGCTTGAACTTAATTAGTGTGTATTCGATCTTTTGGTTTTTGTAATTGAAGCAATTTTGTGGCGATAAATTTTGTCGGTGGTGGAATTGGGGTAGGTGTATGTTTCCTGTATATCGGTCGGTCTCGAGGAGTGTTTGAACGATGGCCCCTTTACTGGCGCGTGACAATATTGAAAAAGGTTGTCTTTATATTCTTTATTGATTTCGATGTTTTAGTTCATTTTATTTAGGTGTTTTACAGAAGAATTTTAATGTCGGTTGTTGAATTGAGATAAAAATGTAATGATAGGTCTTTTATAGCAATTAAAGACCACCTTGATATTTTTTTTGGCTTATTTTTCATGATTACGTTTACTTCCACGGTCTATATAGAGGTAAATTTTAACAATAAATACAAAGTAATTTTTACACCCTCTGTTTATGATAAAAGAAACAAAATGGTGGAGCATTGTTGGTTATATGTTCTAAAAGAATTATTGATTTATCAAAAACTAGCTTCCACCAGCAGTTTTACCCGGCTTCCGTGGGAACTACTCCGCGTAACCGGATAAAAAGTAGCCTATAGCCTTCATCGATAAATGGGCTATCTAACCAAATAAACAAACAAACTCTTCAGTTTACAATATTAGTATAGATATTTTGTAACTGATGTGATGAAAAATATTTTCATTATTTCTCAAGTGACTTCATAGGATTCGGTATCATGAATGTATAATACGCCAAAAATGAGGCTTGTGATCAATTTTTGCATAACGTGTGACCTCTTTTGGAGACCCAATTGCTTGCAGATTTATTACGTTATTACTGCAAGATAGCTGGTATTAAATAGCTTACTACGAGGTTATTCGAACACGATTTGTTACATTCATAATCATTATTTTAAGAAGGGTAAAAATTGCGATTTATGATATTGCTTGCATTTAGAAAACTACCATCAGAAATCACTTAACGGCTGCTCTACGTAGCAAAACGCCTTAATTAGTGTTAGCAAAAAATACAAAATAGGTGTAATATCACTAAACACATGGATTTTGGTCGTATAAAATTCCATTTTTCAGGACCAAAGGACCAAATTCTACATATTTCTTAATCGAAAGGCAAGTCGAGTTACCACTCCAAACGAGGCACAAACCACTAGTAAATAGTTTATTTACGTACTGCGTGCGAGCCCGTTCCATTCCTAGCTATTCCGTTATCGTTAATTATGTATTATGTGGGCCTTTCTCATTCTTTGGGAATATTGGAGGCTTATCGAAACTGCCTATAGTTGGACTCGTGGCCTGGATTTGATGCGTAGATTTATGTACTTCTAGCTTCGTGATAGATTAGGTTTTCGACTGCTGAAGGTGAAAAAGCGATTGTGTTTTTTTTTGTTAAAGGTTTTTTGACGTAGACTTAGTTATGATGGAATGTGGTATTGTTAATGCCGGCTAGGTGTTACACGCAAGCTTAAATGTCAGATTGTCTAGACTTTCGAAAGGTTGCCTTTTATCGTATTTTTTTACTTGAAATTATCAGTTAGGAAAATCCAGTCTTATCCTTACTAATATTATAAATCGGAAAGTGAGTTTGTTTGTTTGTTTGTTTGTTCCGCTTTCACGCCGTAACTACTGAACCGATTGCTTTGAAATTTTGCAGACGTAAAGTTAGAAGTCCGGATTAAATAATAGGGTACTTTTTATCCCGAAAAAAATAGATATTCCCGAGGGAAAACAAAAATATTGTTTGCTTGATGGATGGATTGTAGATGGCGCTGTGTGCGAATTCCACGCGGGCGAAGCCGCGGGCGGAAAGCTAGTAGTAACTAAAGGTAGAATGGACGACAGCAGGTTAACCTACCTGAATCTGTCAAACTTTACCAGTCGAACATTAAACCTTCCACTATTGTGATAAGGTTGAAAATCTATTGAAGGAATTTGATAGATTGAGGTAGGTTGATGTGCTGGCGTCTTACGACTATTTTTTTATTATAAAGTTCTAAATTGCTTTATTTTATCAATATAAAATTAATTTTGGATTTATAAAGCGTTTACATATTTCAAGACCTGTTTAAAATTAAAATTACAACTCAACTCCACTTGGTTTACTCGTGCACTCTACTTTATCTTTTATTAACAAACAAACAAGGTACATTTTCTTATGTATATCATTTGACGCTGAACGTTGTTTCGCATACTAATTAAGTTTATTATTGTTGCAGATCACGCCGTTTACGAGTTTCTGTAGGGTAAGTATTATTCATTAACGTCGTAACCAAATCTTCCTTGAGACGCACACTTTTGGATTTCTGAGCACGGAATAAATAAAGTAAGATGTTCCTTTCTTTTTCAAAAATATTGTAGTCTATTCTCGTTCTATGGGTTGTGTGTTATTTGGTTTTAAATCAGATGTGGTGGCAAAAGATACTTTAGATAACCAGCGGGTCTTAATCGCGATGAAATTGTAAAGGTTTACGATAGCTTTTTTCTCCTGGCGACGTTTCGGCCGAATTGCACCGACCGTGGTCACGGGTTGACTCTTAAAAGACACTTGTCATTTCCTCAGCTATTTAATGCTTCTTACATGTAATTAATGATGACTCATTCAACATCTAGGCACCACTGTAAGTCTATTTTTGGGAGTAGGAAAAAGTGCGCACTTAGAACTTGAAGTAAAAAGCAAAATGTACTGTCACTTAATACATTGGTAGAAGAGTCTTAAAATTTACATTACAAAAACCAGCCAAGTGCGAGTCGGACTCGCGCACGAAGGGTTCCGTTCCATTGTCTATCTCGGCAACAAAAATAACTTTGTTTTTCATACAAATATATGAATAACAAAGTTATAATTTGCGGTTACTAAAAAAGTGCAATATCTCAAAAACTACTGACTGTATTTCATTCAAACCAAATTTGGTTAATAGTTTTTATTAAGATCTATAACATATATTTTTTTTTAGATTTTTCACTTTGATAGTTTAGAAATTACAGGGGGGGGGACACACATTTTAGCACTTTGAAAGTGTCTTACTCTGAAATGATTGACTTTGAGAAAAAATGGTTTTAGAAACCTCAATCTCATTTTTAAAGACCTATCTATAAATACCCCACAAGTATAGGTTAGATGAAAAATTTTTTTTTTAGTTTCAGTTCCATGTATGGGGAGCTCCCCTCTAATATATATATTTTTTTTATTTTTGCATAAGAATCGTAAAGCGGTTAATGTAATACATCTACTTACCGAGTTTGAATTGTGTAGTGTTAATAGTTTCTGAATAAAGTGGCTGTGACATACAGACAGACATGACGAATCTATAAGGGTTCCGTTTTTTGCCATTCAGCTACGGAACCCTAAAAACGATTTTGTATTTCTTTCACATAACATTTTACAATTTCATATTATTAATGAGAGTAAATTACTTAACCAATAAATAAATAAATACAATTTTACATTAAAATTAATTGGCAGATTTTAATAAAGATAATCGTTCCAATTTCTTGTTAGCAATTCTTGAATTTCAATCTTATTTTACTGTATCTATATTTTCCTGAAATTAACCAAGTATTGTACCACGAATAATGTAATTGCTTCGGGCCTTAGAATTTATATTCTCTAGAAATAATTTTCCTAGTGACAGCAATTTAATTCAGTTCGGGAGAACTCTGTGTGCACTAGTCATTTGGCTAATGGGGAATGGGGAAACCTATTTTACGTATGTGGCAATTTATTTCAAATGAAAGAAGTTAATGAATTGCAAATATCGTAGAAAGTAATAGCGTTGTAATTGTGGCTTACAGTGGAAGATATAATATTTATATACCTGTTTTTAATTTTCAACACGGTATAAAATTAAACTCAATCTTAGCATTAAAATAAGAAGAAAATAAAACTTAAACTAATTAGCGTCAAACAATTGGTCTTGCAGTTTAAATAATAAATTAATTCTTAATCGTGGGTTACCTAAATTATTAACTTAGTATATAATTGACAATGATAACTAACGTAATCCTAATGATAAAAATACTCTTCTTTACCATTTACGTAAAAAATAAATTGCACGAAAGCTTGGTAAAGTCAAGGGTGAAAACTAAGACCTGCCCTTTATTCCCTTTAATAGAAGGACGCAGAAAATCAAATAGAACTGCAATCTAAAGAGAAGTTAAAAATAGTTAGTGATTTAAAAGTTTTCCGTATTAAAAGCGTCGCTTGCACCGTAATGGGGCGACAGCCGATGAATAGGCGTCCCACAATAGGGGCTGCACAATAGGTAGGTTCTAATAGGAATTAATATAGATATGAAGGTTGGCAGGTTTTGCTCTCAAGGTGGAGGTAAACAGCAATAAAAAATCTTGTTACAAAAATTATCTTAGTAAGAAAAGTTTCTTATTTTGGTATAAGAGACACTCTTTAGGGTCTACTGGTGAGAACAAATTCACTTATTTACAAATAAACAAAATCTGGTGGTATGTTTAGACTTAACAAATACAGAGCTTGAACAAGAGCTTTTGTTCGTTATTATCTCTAAAATATTTAATTGTATTAATAAATAAGAAGTTATTTAGTATCCACATTTTTTTAAAGGTTTATAGGCCAAAAAAAAGTTTGTAATAAGCACATTGATTATCACAGTTGATATTAAGCTTTCTCTATTGAATTATTAAAAAGAAAGTTTGTTAATGGAGAAAGAATTATAACTAAAACAATATCTATATTTCCACAGAGAATACAACATTTAAAACTAATAAAAATATTTAAAACTAGCTTCTGCCCGCGACTTCGTACGCGGAACATGTCGCTTATGCCAGCGATAACGGGTCGTCAAAATGAAAGATCTTAAATGTCTGATGTCAAATTCTAAGGATGCGTCTCCATCTGGCGAATGTGCCGCGTATGCGCAGCTCGCGAGCCGTTTGCGTGCTGCCCGCGAGCGGCACACGTGCAGCCACGGCAATGATTTGGTGCGCCAAAATGCACACGCGCAGCTCGCGAGCCGTTTGCGAGCAGCCCGCGAGCTGCGCATTCGCGGCACATTCGCCAGATGGAGACGCACCCTTAGAGCCCGCGGAAACGATGGGTTGCGCGAGACGATTCGAGATGTTTCAGACTTATCATACCATATCATTGCATTGCGTTGACTGCCGGAGCTAGTTACGCGCGAGAAAGCTACATAAAGCAGTCCGTGTGAAAAACAGCGACACCGTCACGTGACGAAGGGCAGAAACAGCTTTAATTTTCATCGATTTAGCTTAAAAACTGACGGAGTTTCATAGACACTTACCCCCCCTTTTTCACCCCGTTAAGGCAGAATTTCCAAAAATAATTATTGCGTCATTCTTAATTTCTAACCAAATAGCCAAATATTAATTTTAATCGAATTAGCTTCAAAACTGACGGAGTTTCATACTAACTTACCCCCTCCTTTTTACCCCCTTAAAGAGCGAATTTCCAAAAAAAATATAGCCTATATGTTATTCTGATATATAAGCTATATGTCTGCCAAGTTTCATCTAAATCCGTCCAGTGGATCCTGAGATTAGCGTGTGCAAACAGACAAACAAACAAACAAACATTCAAACATACAAACAGACAAAAATTTTTTTTCGAATTCTTACTCTTCTTTCAATTTCTAATAACCCTACATATTTTGTTTTGTAAAAATATGAAATGTACAGACACGATTTTTTTACTGTTTTATTATATGTATAGATAACTCTTTGACTATTAAATTTGAAAGGAAACTAATTTGAATGTTTCTATTGAACATAATATAGTTCTCTGATTTAATTTTCATTATGAAATTAACATAATACAGTAAAACGAAATAATTAATTAACTGTGTTATCTGTTTCAGTTTGTTTGATTATGGTTCGTTATGATAATCTAAATTATGTTATTTGATTAGGATTTTGTTTAATTTGTAATTAGCGCTGATATTCATGGTAATTTCGGGAGTTAAGTTTTAAACAATAGTAATTCAATTGACATATTGTATTATTGATTGCTGATAGCTTATGAAGTACTTATTAATATAATATTTAAATTGGAGGTGAAATATAATTTTGACTCGGAGTACGAAAACAATGGTTTTCAGTTGTAGAACTAAATGGAGGTAATTTTTTTTTATGAAAAGCGTAAGACGAGTTTTTGAGTATGTTTGCTTCCTCGTCATGAAAAACCTATGTAGCTTATATATCAAAATAACTTTAGGATTATTTTCGGATATACTGGGAATAAGTTCTCTCTGGACGCGAGTGAATCTGCGGGGAAAAGCTAGTATGCGTACAGACAGACAGTAAAATGTAAAGATAACACCAGCAGGTCAACCTATCCGAATCTGTAAAATTTCTCCCATCGAACATTGACGTTCCTTTATTGCGATAATGTTAAAAATCTATTGGATAAATTTTACAGATTCAGATAGGTTAATGTGCTGGTGTTATCTTTACATTTTACAAACATATTTGATTGTTTATATAGAAGTTAAATATTAATCTATAAAGCTAGAGAGTCAATTGACCCTTTCAATACTTCGGAACAGTTTAAAAACTTTAATCGTCAAAGTTTAATAATCGATCGATGTTTTAATAATTCTACTAACAACAATTTCTTCGACTAATCTTCTCAATTTTCATATTTTATTTATATTACTTTAACTCTGCATGTCTGTTCGCCCTTAACTCCTGAACTACTACACGGATTTTCATGGTTTCATTACAATGGACAAATTCATAGGTAAAATATAGTGTGCAGGCAGATTTATTGGGAAACTAAAATGTTAAAATGATTATTATAATATGTTAATATTTTTAATCCTAGAAGCTTTCCGACTTCAACTCTAGCAGGGAATAAAATATACAAACATATGTGGACATACCCAGTAACAAAAAATACTTCAAGAAACAAATAATCTCAACCAATTAAAACGAAAGAAAACTGAATCAAAAACAAACTCGGACCCACAATAACGTCAGCAAAAAAAACTACAAACAAATGAATATTTATCGGCCATTTTTAAATCCCAATAAAACGGCAGCTGGTGACGTTATGAATAAACTGGTCCAATTAGTGGCGTGTTTAATTAACAGTTCCTTTGTCTTATGCAAAACAATGGAGGTTTTTTTAAGGGTAGACGGCTCTTTCGTCAAGATTCAGGCCTAATTGAAGGTGGGAATGTTAATTCTTGGCTTGGAGACTTGCTGCGTGAATATGGGATATGACGTGTGTTGTATTAATTATGGACGTTTAGGTTCCAGACAAAGTTTTAAACAGCTATCTGATAGATTACGCAAAAGAAAAGTTGTGAAAATTAAAAACATATCTATGGCACTACCTCGTTGGTCTAGTGGTCGCATAGCCGACTGCTGTGCACGAGGTCTGGAGTTAGATTCCCGGGTCGATCCTGAATCGCTTTGTGGGTTTTAGAAACTTTCACAAAGCAGCCCGGAGTTGGAAGTTGGTGATTGATACACCCGTGCATCGGAGAGCACGTTAATGTCGGTCCTGCGCCTGATCTCTCACCGGTCGTGTAGGATTACCGTCCTATCGGGCAATGAGAGTGAGGAAATATTGAGTGCACCTGTGTCTGCGCAAATGCTTGTGCACTATAATAATACGTCCTGCGCAGCTGTCTGATCTCCTTATATGAGAACAGCCGCCGTGGCCGGCCATCGGCTAGGACGCCATTATCTATTCCACTAAATGTCACATAGCTATCTAGAACTTTATCTGGTACATGTGAAACTGGCTGTAAATTATGTATAGGTAATTTACGGAAAGTGCACAAATAAAAAAGATAGTTACAACTTCATAACGTTTTAACCTGATATAAGATTAGTGAAGCACGCTCTCTAAACAATTAAAATACCTCGTTATAATTTTAACAGTAGTAACCCTACATCGTGAATGGTCGATATAAACATCACGTTTGCTAACCATACGCCAGGTGACATCGTTCCCAGGGTTGTAACATAATTTGGATTTACTATCAAATGCCTGTCAACGACCATCAAGATTTTAAACTCAGACTCAAAATATTTATTCGCTTGTTAAGGTATTTTACAGATGTTGATAATATTGTTAAAGTACAGTTTAACGGCTTTCAGGCGTTGCAAATGTGAGAGCTTTTATTACACTTTTTACTATTTCCACCCAGACTAGCCATGCGATGCGCAAAGGCACTACCTACCTTTTCTCGAAGAGTTTCGTCGTTTTCTTGAACCCCCATAGAGTTGGTTTTTATTATATTCTATACATAATTATTCTTATTATATTAGCTCGAGGCTAAGTCAAAGCCGCGTGGATCGATCGATCATAAGGTTAAGCAACGCTTGGCGCGGTCGGTCCGTGGATGGGTTCCGTGGGGATCTTTTCATAACGAGTTCTTCCGTGTTTCGGAAGGCACGATACAGTGTCGCTGTCCAGAATACTCAATGAACCAGTCCTCTGGCAGTCTGATCTCTACGCGCGGATCTAAGCCCAGTTAACACACCGTACAGCAGCCTGCTGACCCACCACCTCGGAGTTAGACTCTAAGTTCCAGAAGGCTTTTCTGGCTTCTTGACTACCCCGGTAAAAGACTGCCAAGAATGGTCAATGACGACAAGACCTGAATGGCTCCGAAGAGGTGCCAGGTTGCGAGGAAAACTGGGTGGGAGGTTCAGATTAGGCAGTCGCTCCATGTAAAACACTGGTTCTCAGCTGCAAAATAGTTGGGAAAAGGCTAGGCAGATGATTTTTTTATGCTTAATTTTAGTTGGAGTAAACACCATTTGGAAAGATCGATTTAAATGTAAATTTGTTGTGTTGAACAATTTTCGTATTAAAAGCTTAGGTAAGGCTACTAGTTTTGGGTCAAAGGATTTGAATTTGGGTTTTTGTGTAATTTTGTTGTTTTCGGCTGAATTTAAAGTTTTGTTTATAATGCTAAATAAGTTTTTAAATTGGTCATGAGAAAATTTGAATTTACTCTTTTTAAGATATTCTTGTTTTGAAACCATTTCATTGCTTAGTTAGAATTTAGTGAACATGTGTCTGTAAATTTCTTCCATAACTGGTCCTTGATGTCCAAATCTGTAATCGTCCCCTATAAATAAATACAACAAAACAATAAATAATACTTTACTAAATATTTATACCAAGTCGGCTACATAGGTCATTAGAAACAGCTAGCAATTCAATCTCAATTCATTAAGTGCACCATATCTGTCCTAATTGGTAGCGAGCGTCTTACTGCAGCCATTGCAATTTGTTACCGGCAGTCTGTTTGTTTTGAAATAGATAAGGTTTCTACAGTACAAATGGTTAATGTCAATATTCAGTTGTTGTCTGTGAACGATGAAATAGGTATCGATTGTGAAAAGAAATTGTTGGGACTCTTTTAATGGAATTGGTGAAGATTTTGATGGTCAATGTGATAATAATATGAAAATTTTATGAGTGGATGCGAATGGTGTTAAGAATGATAATAAAGATGCTGGTGATTTAAATAGTAGGTACTATAGGCTAAAAAAATGCTTACAGTAAAATAAATAATACAGAGGTAACAGTTGACTTTAGTGAAAAAGTGATCTCATTCACATTAATAAACAACAAGACTTTATTAATAAACTTGAAGATAATTCTGATTTAGATGCCAAACTTACAAACATTTTATCTCGCAATTACAAAATTACAGCTAAAGAAAGATTTAGAGCTACCAACTAGTTTATCGCGATGTAGTTAAATATAAAACTTGAGGCAGTTATTTCTGAAAACTTAGTTTCTGCAGTACTTGTTAGTTTCTCTCGTTATTATATCTTTTGCAACAGACCGACAGATAAAGCGATCGGAGAGTTTGAAATATGAGAAAAGCGAAACAATTCTTTATAAGGTTTAATGGAAAATGATGATCCGATAGTTGGGAAGTTCTTTTGTAAGAATAGACGGATTATTTTCAAGATATTGGAATAGAATTGTGAAGATACTTTTGGTGAAGATGATAATTATCAGAAAGAGAATATTGGTCTTAATTATCGCATTAAAGTATTAACTATTAAATATAAAATAAGAGGTATATTTAACAAAGAAAAATAAAGTGACTAGATATGAAATAATATCTTGCTAACCAAAATAGTGAATGTTAGAACCAAACAAAATTACAGCAAATTAGAAAGTTTGATTATAAAATAAAGTTTTGAAGAATTGAATATGAAAAAGTCGCTTTATAAAGTAATAGTAAACTTTTTTACATTGTAAATAGATGTAGATTTTCGATTCACATCACATTCTGGCTTAATAGACTTTGTATTCCCAAAAGGTCTAACTTTCACGAGTTATTTCAAATTCAGATTATTTTAGGCCTAGCTTTTGTAAGCGTAACAGTACAATTTTCCTTTGACTCAACTTCAAATTCATTTCATCGAATAAGAACTTTTCCAAAATTGACAAAATGTAAAATGACCAGGTTTAATAGTGAAGCAGATAGCCTATTCTAGCTCAAGGTCATTGCAACAATCACCTTTAGACCATTGAAATAAAGGTCAAATTCCTACTACAGATTCTTGAAAAGCGTCGAAGAGAGCTAATAGAAAATAGCATTCTATTTACACGTTCACGCTTTTCATTCGGTCATGGTCAAGTGCTTACAATACACCAACGTGAGCCAACGTCTATAAAGTTTGTATGTTGTGACGTCATCACTCGTGCTTAAGGCTTCGTTCAGACTATCCGTTTCAATGTCGATTACCACACACATTTTTGCGCCACTTCTTCTTAGCAAAAGCACAGTGGAAGTGGTGAAGCATTTTGAGGGCTGTCTTTATAATATTTGCCGTTCATAAGTGCTCATTTAGGTTTACGCAGCCTAGTTTGATCAAATCTGCCGCAAGGCGGGTTTCAGCACGCGTGCTCAAATATACGCAGACTGTAGGTACTGAAATATCGTTGCTGTCTACACGTAACAGACTTACATTAGAACGCTTTGTCTGTACAAAAGTTTACGTCATCACTCGAGCCTAACGATAGGGACATCTGGCTAGCCAAGTGTTTATCCAATATATTTTACGAGTAACAACTAGACAGGCAACTTTGAGAACCTCTGTGGTTCGATATGAAAAAAGTTTTGTTTTTACATTTATTATCAAAGTTTGAGTGGTTACAGTAACGCTTGAGGAAGTTAATTAAGTCCTTATTTTTTATTGCTATAATAAATTGGGTGGTGTAAGATTCGTTGCGGTTTGGAAGGCTTGGAACACGGCATCGATTAAACATTTAATCACACGAATGTGGAGGTTTCGCCGTTTTGATATGAGTTTATTTCACATTCTGAATAGGTACCTAATCTTAACTAATTACCTTCATATTTTGAATACCTAATATAGAATGAAGCTTCTACAGAAAATTACTGTGAAATTAATATGTCTTTGGCATAAAATGGTCATTACTGTTCATTCTAGGATTAGTCTTTGAGTAGTCTTGATGAGAGACCATTATTCCCTAAAATTATAGCCACAAAATCACTCAGATTTTAAGCCATGAATACAAAAATATTCGCACATTTACAACACTTTCGCACTCCTAAAAGTATTTCTAGAATGTTCTAATATCTTCTTTCTTGTTCCCAGGTATCAGCAGTAGTAGACGATGTGTATTCCGACCATTCCCACGTGGCCGGTTCGTTCACGATGCTGGCATCGTCCAGGGCGCATGTGGGAGGTTCCCTCAACGCCAGAGCACTGCCAGGAGCGAGGGTCCATACTAACTTCATTGGGTGCTTGAAGAAGGTGAGTTCATTGCCCTATAATTGAATGAAACAGTTTGAATATTTTTGTTAATCATTGCATGAAAAATTGGATTGGGTTTCGTATTTTCGAAAGTTTTGTTTATTGACAAGAACAGTTTAGTTTTAGGTATTGAGCCTTATTAGACATTTTAGACAATTGTTGATTTATACGAGAGAATTTTTGTGACAAGACGAAATGCGCATATAGGACAAATGGATAGCATGATTTCAAAATTATTTACGATCGATCGCAGCTACTAGTGCCAATGTATTTATTGCTCCTAGATACAATTTATCTTATCAAGCCTTTAAGGACAATGCAATTATACTTAAATAGAAGCCGTACTATAACAGAGCCTGAATTTGCATAAAAGTATTCAGAAATGCATTCATGCCATATTCAATATTCAGCTTAAAATGGCAAACAAGGGTCTGCTATTTTTAAAGAAAACTGTGCATGAAACTTTATTTGCATTTATTTCAGAATACGTGGCTTTTGCTAAAATCTCAGTTCGTTTTAGCCGGTTCTTTTCAGGCTACAATGTGGATAAAATTTTTAATAATAAAATTTCCACTCTCTCAGAAATGGAAAATATTTTTAATCAGGCTGTATTTTAATGTAAAAACAGTTATGAAACTGAAATATACTCTTTCTCGGCTCGAGAATGTTCGTTCAATACTAACCATAGTAGAAATGTTACGTATCATTAAATTCTTTGCAAAAAACCTTAACATTTACTTGCGGAAAGATTAATGAAATCTTATATCATTTAACACTTACTGTCAAACAACTTCTAAAAATTTATAACTCTCTGCAATCAGGTGGAATTCTCAGCGGATACTCTTCGTCTGAACCTGATCGACCTGGCCCGAACTGGTAGCAAGCTGATCACCGTCACTGGTCGACTGGAGTACGTCTGCAGCGCCACTGATTCTGCTGACCCCGTCACCTTCACTACTAGGGATGCACATTTGGTGAGTCAAGATTACAAACTATATTGTCATATCTCTGAAATGTAATATGTTCATTGCAAGTACGTTTTTGTCACGTAAAGATTTGTCTCCGAATCACTGAGCCTCTTACTTTTTCACTCTTAATCGAACGAACAGAAAATGAAGTTAAACGATGTTAATTTATCTACAAGAGTCGAGTTGTCAAAAGTATTTTTTCCATATGTGCTCAGTAGTTTTAGTGATTATCCTCAAAAACACCCAACAAACTTTTTATCTTTATAATATGCATCAATAACTATGTAAAAATCACAATCCGACCTCTTCTCTCAGGGTGTGATCCGCTGGCCTTGTTCGCTCCGCGGTTGAGGCAATAGATATTGATTCAAACTTCTCACTACGGCAGCTTGAGCTCTCTCATCAGTTACACTGTTGTAAGGGATTTTTCGTATTTGAGGTCGACAATATAACGCAAAAATATTTAGACGTACTTTTGGTTTCCAAGGAAAAAGAAGAGAACAAAATTAAAATGAATGCAGAAGTAATTATGAAAAACAGGAACAAAGAAAATGTTTTAAAACAAAGCAAATGCATGAATACTCTGTAGAATTTAGGTTGCAGAAAAAACAACATGATAGAACAAAAAAATAGAAAGCAAAAACATGCAAAGAAACCAGGAAAAAAATTAAGAGACAGTAGTACGAGTATTTGTTTTTTTTATTTCTATTCATTTAACAAGACAGTTAGGTAATAAGAACAAACTACCTAATTAGAGTAAAAAGAGGTAGCATCAATAACGTTGATAGCATCTAATGAATACTACAAGAAATAGAAGGAAAGGATTCAACTGAAGTAAATCCTTTCGATCTGAAAGTTTCATTGGTCGGAACTACCCACAATTAATGACCACGATTGCTGTAGTTGAAGATCGAACTGATTCTAAATCAGTGAGACACTTTCATTTAGATGAAAAGTTAGGAATACTTGGGAATCAAATAGAACATGTTTTCTCTCAACAAAATCTATTTTGAAATGAATTATTATTTAAAGCGTGTATTTAGCATAGAAAAATTCCATCAATCTGAAGATAAGTTACATACAAACTCCATTTTGGGAAGTCGGTTATAAATGGAAGATCCATTGTTTATAAAGTTTCATAATTATTTTGACAATGTTGTAAGTAGACGGAATATAATTATGAGGATCAGTATAAGGTTTAACACGGATAAAGGGCGTTACAAAAGTTAGTACAAAATTTTGGACCAAGTTTTCGTAAACAACAACGACTCAACAGCGTCACTCGATTTACACCTAAAAATAGACAGTCAACAACTTCCTAAAACCAATATTCCGAAAACAACTGATATTTACAACCAAAACAACCATGAATGAACATTTTAATCAACCAATACAACTTTGCAAACGTCGAAAATACTCAATTCGCTACCCCTCCGATACTCGCAAAAACTAAGTAGCAATTAAAAACAATGGGTGCTCGGAAAAACCCGACCCGTATAAAGATGACCATTGGTCTTTCAAGAGCACTTTAGAAAGCGGACTCTTGAATTTGGTCGAGTGTCACCGGGAACTTGATTAGATCGGAGTGGCGGTTATTTGATTTGAGCTAAGGGTTAGATGATATTGATTAAATAAAACGTGTGGATCCAACCCTTCAAAGTTTCTTGTGATAGAAATGGAATGATTTATGAATTCGGTGACAGGGTCGGAAAATAATAATGAGGGGCGATTATTGGGAATTTTGAAATTAATGAAGGGTTACTCATATGTTTGGTGATTTAATTGGTCAACATGAAATATGTGCTTTATAATTTGATGTACAACTTTTCCTCTCGTATTTATAGATCCATAAATATCTGCTACATATCTGAAATGCAGAACATACTCGGAACAGTCGGAGATACTAGCTGCGAGTATCTCTAGATAGTTGTACTTTTGTTTGAGTTGTGTGAATCAGGGCCGCAGATCGAACGAGCTTCATTGGTTCCATCGGAATAGTTTCTTTTGTTTTGTACTAGTATCTCCTCGTTTCTAGTATCACGTATTATTTCAGTTTTTCTATCAGTACCTCTTTCTTATAATATCGTTGTTTTTAATTTAGTCAATCATGTGCCTATAAAATTCATTATTGCCTATCATAATGTCAATGTATAAAAGTTTAGTCGTATCTGAGATAAGTGAAATTGAACAGACAGAAAAACTACTAAAGAAAATGTTATTGCATATACAATCATATGTATTTTACAAAGATCAATTATATTTACATTTAAAACAGACCTGAAATTTACAGCGTTTCACTAATGCCCTACATTGTCATCTTTACCAACCATTTTATATTTACTTTGGATTAAATCAATGTCAGCCAGGGCGGGGGACTTCCACCCAATTTACTGGAAACCACCTAATGTGTTTATAGCAGTTCTTAGTAAAGGCATTACGAATTCAGTGGTTTCTACGTAAGTGCTTGAAAGGCGATTAAGTGACCTTTTCAGTGGTAGGCGTATGGCGCATGGTGGCTGATTGCATTGTGTACGACCTTAATTTATTTTCAAGTTCGGTGGTACGTGTAGGGTGTAAAAGAGTTTTGTGATTGGTGGAATGTTTGTACCTTATCAATTAGACTACTGCATATTTTATTTGTAGCGTTCTAAATTGTCACTTCATTGATGTACAATGAAAAATATTCTATTGTATTAACAAGCTTTTTGGTAAAATAATAGAAGCTAAATTTAATATTTATAAAAGGCTCTGAGATCTGTTCTTTTTTTTGCTCTAGCCTTTAGCTCTATCAACGTTGAATTAAAGTAAACCAAAAAATGTACTATATGGTTTGTGACATGTTAAATGCTTTACCCGTTTTATATTCACCAGGTCACATATACTGAATCAGGACGTTAATAATATAAACAACTTTACATTATTCTTCTGAACTTAACTCCTTTTACATTTCTAAAGGAAACTTTTCCTGAACAACCCGATGCTCGCCATAAAAGAAAATTATGATAACCCAAGTGGGCAGTTAGCTCAGGCTTACAACTAGCTCGCTCAGCTAACGTAAACGCGAACTAATATGAGCTTTTAGAAAATGTAGCTTTTTACAAAAAGGCATTGTCTTAGACTAGGGAATTCTCTTGGTAGTTAAATGTTTATGATTAACGCTTGGAATGGGTAGTGTAAGTATTGCGACAATGAGTATTTGAGTGTCCTTATAAATCATACTTTTGGTTCGATTTGTTAAAAAGCATTTCACCTTAACTTTTGATTTTGAGTGATTATAAACTTCTAACTGTGTAATTGTGTATCGAGAATTTAAACAAAACGTTATTTTCATGGGGTCGAGAACTTCTGTTGTGTGTTCCAACGACTACATAAACATAAAGACAGCATTTTTTTTTCTTCATCACCAATTATTCTGCCAACAAGTCTATCTCTTCTACTAATCCCATTACCTGCTGAAATTTACTAACATCATCCTTCACACAATCTTCCTTTTCGACATCACTTAAAAAGTAACGCAATCCGAAGAAACGCAAGTAGGCACATTTTTCGCTTAGCCCCGCCTCCGTGTCGCTTTCGAAGCAAGTCTTACGCTTCAGTTGTTGGGGTTAATGGGAATAACTGATTTTAATGTAAAGATAAGGGCGCGAGGGAAATGTGAGGGCCATTGAGAACGGTTTTGGGACTTGCCCGGTGCTTATGTTTCGATTTTTGGTTGCGGGCTTACTTGTGCGTAGGTGTGCGGTTATAAATGGTTGTGAGGTGGGAAAACTTTAATGAAAGGAAAAGTACTCAAGTAGTGGTAGTAGAAGGCTCTGACTGATTTCATGGCATTAAAACAGACTGAATAGAAGATTCAAGGGTGTCTTTGGCAGTATCATAACAAACCAAACCTTAATGATTTAAAAAACAAAGGCTTAATTACCTACCCAATTCTCTATTTTCTCTAAAAACATGAACTTTTAAAACGTACCTACATAGATTTAATCCTCAAACATGTAGATTCTACTAAAACCTGCTTTTAACGGATTACATCCAGCGTAATTACGGCTATTTTAGTTACCAACGCCAAAATATTTTACGATGCCCGCAGGTTTAACAAATGTACTACAAAGGGATATTTGGTAGAAATAAAATGAAAAAGAACCTTTCAACCTTTTACATGGCAATTTGAGAGTTCATTCGGAATCTGCTTGTGTAATTTTACAACAATTTGTACTGATGGGAGATGCATGGAAAATGTATGAATTATGGAGCCTCTCAATATTCTCGTGGCAATCATATTTTTTTGGACTATATTCGAATTTACTAGAGCGAGAACATATCGATGTTGGCGACGTCAAATGGTTTGAGTCGAATCGAATTTGTGGATATGCTGCTGTATCTATGACTTTTATTTCGAAAAGTTTTCCAATGCAAAAATGTTTCGTTATCATGTTAGAGCTCGATAACAATCATTCGAACCCATCCGAACACATTACAGAGACTTATTTAGCCTGAAATTATACTGACCTTAAATCAACACCTAACCATGATCAATAATATAGTTACCTACCTCTAATAAAAAAACAAACAACTGAAAATGACTTTATTTTCCTTTAAATAAATATGAAAATAACCACCCTACAATAGCCATTAACCCTAGGCCTTTCACATCAGTGAAAGCCAATTTTATCGCACTTAGGATCTTCGATGTTCACCTCCACGACCTATGACCTTCCCAAGGTCCCTTCGTGTGTATTCGTAACCGTTCGTGACCCTTCGGCTTTAATTGTCCACATTTGTGTACAGTTCGAAGCATTGTTGATTTTACGAAGGCTGGTTCTTAGAATTTTATTGGAAAAACATTGGATTTTTTCGCGGAACGTATAGATTGTTTGTTGATTTAGTACTTTTGGTATTTGCTTTGGGCAAATAAATAATCGTGTCGTTGTTTTCATCTAGATTAGAAGTACCTACGTAAATATATTTTTGCCTTGTTTTTCAACAGAAGTAGCGTTTGGCATTTTCTAGTGTAAACGAAACGTTTGTTGGTTGAAACGACTGCTTAACAATCTTCAGCTTTATAATATAGCACTGCAAAGTTCAGGACTAGCTAGGACCTTTAATTTGGTCGATTAAAAATTTAAATTGCTCAACCATTTCACATCCTATCAACCAAGCTTAAAAATCCTTCTCATTTCAGATAAGCAAACCCAAACACATCATCACAATCACCAAAGTAGCTCTAATTTCACAAAACATATTTGCCTTGTCCGCTATTTTAGTTCTAATGAACATATTAGCTGTAACTGCAGTTTGCTATGTGTTGCCATTAACTTCATTGTTCCCTAGTGGAGTATTAGTTTACGAGTCCGACTGTACTACAGCAATAACCATATTGATTTTATTTGTGTTTATGATAGTACCTACATTGAAACAATGGTTGTTTGTAACCGTTATGTTGTTAAGTAAGGTATGATGGATGTGTTTGATGATTGTGATAAAATTGCTCGTTTTGAAGTTTGTGCTTTTCATACAGGGAAATATAGATTTAGTAGGACAAGTTTCTGAATTAAGATTTAGATATTGATCATTCAAAATACTAAGGGCCGGTTTTAGAGGTTGCAGTTAATCCTCTTGACAGCTATCTAACAGATTATCCCCTTGGGAAGGTTTTTAATTTTCATCACTTTTTTATGACACTATCTGTCAGACAGCTACTTAGAACATGTAAAGCGGATTACATTCGAGCGTGAAATATGTGTTTTAAAACAAAGAAGAAAAACAAGATTATGACATTGTACGTACAGGATAAAATTGCAATAATATTACCTAAGTGTTTCTTCAATAGATTCAAAATTCCAAAACATAAGCCCCTTTGCAAAGAAAACACTCACTAACGATGAGAAATGAACTGGAATTACATTCATATTCGACATTCAGGTACAGCCAATATCCACTAATTTCCGAACCCATCCGTGCTTAAGCTATGAGTTTATTGATTCTGCTTACAGTTTGGGCCTTCAATAATTCACCAACTAATGTACAAATGATGTTCACGAATAATTATTGATTTCAATTGTAATAAGATTCAAGGTTATCTGATGAATATTGATATTCATTTGTTTTGTAAAGTAACTGCTGTAGCTGAAAGTCGAATGCGTCGTTTTGATGATAAAGATCATTTTGATGCAAGTCATGTATTCTTTGATAGTTTTAGATCCATCGGTCATGTTTATAAGACATACCTTGATAATGATGAACCATCAAGAAACAAAAAAGAACATTTTGAAAAAGAAACTGATTAGTATTTAGTTAAACACCGGTCAAAATATACAAGAAACGTAAAAGTAAAAACCGGCTTTTGTGCCTGTAAATTAGATGGAGTTATTTAATTTCCATGTTATTACGGGAAGAAAGAATTTAGACATTCAGCTCTTTACAATAGAGATTGTGTGGATTTTTGATAATACTTGGGTAATTCTCACGAAATTCCGAAATTCTTGTCCTTTGAGCTTAAAAAAATATATAAGAGACATATAGCGGCTACCAATATTTTTTTGCAATCTACTTTACTGTAGCTAGAAGTTTCATTTATCAGTGTTTAATCATATGTGTAAATAAAAAAATAATTGCCTATATGATACCCCTAAAATCATTCCCTCACTATGTCCCGTCCTCCAAATTAAATTACATTTATATCACTAAACAAACAAAATAGTGTAACAAAGCTTTACAACATTTTTTTTTTCGATTCAAAATATGATACATTAATAAAAAAAAAACACAATTTGAGTTAAAAATTTAGGAACTGAATTTTAAAAAATAATCTTCATGTGTCTGATAAAAATAAATCATTACCTCACAATTTTTTGTCAGTCAAATTGTCAACGCATTTTTAATTAAATTTGAACGCAGCCATTCGGTTTTGATAGTAGGCAGTACTGTCAATGTATCAATATGGCGAATTTTACGTGAGCTTGTTAAGGTTTGTGCTGCAAAAAGATTTAATGCTTATTTTATTAATATTACATATCTGATCGTCATTCCATCACAGCTTGGAAAATAAAAGGTAAGTACTTTTGAAACTTATTAATTACACAATGAAGTAGGTCTTTGGGAGTATTAAACTTATATAAAAAAAA
>NWSH02000329.1:1314469-1328974 GCA_002382865.2 Heliothis virescens | reverse complement strand
AAAAAAAAAAAAAAAAAAAAAAAAATAATTATGAATTTTGCTTCACAGATACTACCAAAATGGGAAGCAGTGAAGACAGGAACAATATCCTTCAAGTTTCGAACGAACGAACCAAATGGGCTTGTTCTCTTCAACATGGGCGCCAAGCCACCAAGGGTAGGTTGCACGGTAAGGGGTGGAGCTTTTGGGGTTAGAACAATCACTTAAGAGATTAATATCATCTTCATTGGAAAGTAAATCACGATCATGGTCATTGAGAAGTCGCTTTGTGGGGTATCGCATTTATTTTTCTTTGGTTAAAAGCAGTTTCTTATTCGAATGAGTTGAGGTGTGGTGAAATTTGGGTTTTGACGTCATTTGATGATTACTCGTCGGTTAGTATAACATTTTTGGGCGTAGTAATTCTATCTTTATTCCAAATTTTGTAACTGATCCAGTCATTAGGTTAACGACGCAGTGCACAATTTCATTAATTCTTATACGTCACTAAACCTTTATCTAGTATCTGAAACAATGTGCAGAAGTATCCAATATTGTAATAGATATTAAAAGTAGAATTTAAATCCTTGCGAAACCCCACTAACCTCAATGGATACGAAAATGTCGAAATTTGATAAAACGAGTCAAAATTCACAAGGGAGAATTAAGAGGTCCCTTTTATTAAATCATGTCATGTAAAATGGACCGACTTATAATAAAAATCTGATTAAAGTTGTTCAAGAATTTGATTTTATGAAATTATCTCCATCCATTGAGGTGCTGCATGGTAGGTCAAGTTGAAGAGATTATTATAAAGAAGTTAAACACAGACATAGGGGAATTTGTGTATGGTACCTTATAAAGTTTCACCCACTTTAATGATGTGATTTTTTATGTTTATCTGTCTACCTGGTACGCACTGTAGAATCCAAAGCACAAATTGACTCCCCAGCACAACACGAAATGCTTTTACGAGTAACCTGGAACGAATTGATATATGACGATTTTATTTCCAAATTGGTGTTTGAATTTTTCAGTTTGATATTTATGATGCTAGGCAAATTCATGGGACCAAAGTACAGACCGATGTAGAAAGGGCTTTATTAATACCTACACAAATTCGCACCATTTTCGTCTCTTAAATCACTTTTTCTTTTATTCGATTTTTTGCTTGAACCCGTATAATTTTTATTACAAGAACTTTTGAATTTATTTCGCTTCTCTTTTGAACTGAGTTTTTTCAATAACTCCACATTGAATATAAAGTAACTTCAGTGGGAGGGTTGGTACAAATTTACTAGAATTTGCATGTCTGGTCCCGAATGTTAGTATTCAAATAGTTTGCGACTAGTTTGCATGTGTTACGTGCAGTCAGTCGAAGCCGATTTTTTATTTGGCTTTTAGTATTAGGTACGCTTCTATTGATTTATGTTGTACCAACGATATTCAGTATTCGATAACAGTTAGCCTAGTTTTTTATTCATTTGATTTTTTGATACGATACTCGTCTACTTTTTCAATTATAAAAAATACTATTTCTGTTATTCTCTTTCATTCTTTTACGTTTTTAGCTTCAATGTTTAACATATTCGGAGTATTTATTCAAGTAGATTTTATATGTAGTTTATGTATATCATAATAGTAGCTGTAGTTATACACTTAAGTTAAATTATTATATAGAAATTATATTTACGTAATTTGTAAGTCTATTTATAAAAATATACCTACACAGCCCACAGTTTTTATAGTTTGCTCGTGACCACCTGAGCTTTATTTAAATTAGTAAAAAGTACATTGTACAATTTTATATTGCTCTTATATATGATAAAATACAGCGATATTATTGATGTCGTATGTGAACAGCACTTCCAACACTATTGGTGTTGTAACATTGTTGTATAATGTTGTGTCATTCACTACTTCTGGATAGAATGAATCTTCTATTTACAACATTGCCACAATATTTGGCAGATGAACAATACATATTGTATCTATCCATAAGTGGTGATCTTCGTTTGTCCTCTGTGTTCTTAAGTCCAAATACAATTTCAACAAATTCCTCATCATTATCACCATCGTCTTCCAGGCTGATCTCTTCGCCGTTGAGATCCTCAACGGTTACATTTACGTGCACATCGACCTTGGCTCCGGAGGAGTCAGGGTCAGGGCGTCTAGGAGAAGAGTCGATGACTCTCACTGGCATGACTTCTTGCTGAGAAGGAGCGGCAGAGATGGGAGGGTCACTGTTGATGGAGCTAATGCTGAGTTTAAGACGCCTGGTAAGATTTTTGATTTAGTTCTTATTTTGAAGAAGTTCTTCCTAAGAAAACGATTATCAGGTTTTAAACACAAACAAAACATTATGATAAATCAGAGTTATTGCTTCACTTTTAGTAAGATTTCGGATTCCTATAAACTGGTACCTTCACAGAATTTTAGATTGCCTGAACACTGTTACAATTTTAGAATTCATGACTATGCCCTTTATATCTGATTAACTGCATCATCCAATAGTTCTTGATTGATAGGCCATTAACTTGATGATTACATGACATTATCTCCATGTGACCTATGTCAAAAGCCATTACGGTTTTATCTCTTATTAATGGCCTCGAATTCATTACCAGTGAGTGGATTCAATTTATGTATGCCATGACAATTAATTTGCACGATAAAGCATTCTCGATTAACTTGACATAATATATGTAACGTTTCAGATTTAATCTGTGACGTAAGATTGTTATGTAGAATTTATGTGGTCACGTAATTTGTAAGATGACATTTATCAAGACTATCTGACTAACTTTTTAAAATATATGGTCTCCTAACAATGCACCGCATGCTACAAGAGCTGGTTGCTTAAAGTTAATTAACGGCTCCTTACCAACAGAGTCCTTAATTTATAATAAGACATCTGATACTAAAATTCTTAATGTTAGCTACTATGTATTTGTGCTTACTGTCTTTATTCTTACCCATTTTGTTAATACTTTCAGGGGAATCAAATCAACTGGAACTAGATGGACCATTATTTGTCGGAGGTCTTGGCTCGGAGTACTCAGCATCAAGAACTCCACCAGCTTTGTGGACGGCAGCTCTGAGGCAAGGGTTCGTGGGCTGTATAAGAGATTTAGTGCTGAATGGAAAACCTCAGGACCTTACTGCGTTTGCTAGGCAACAAGATTCTGGTAAGTTAGACTTTTGTTTGGACGGTAGATGTATTATTTATTTACAGCAGTATAAAATTCTATGGTAAATACCACTTTTCATGTCCAGCCGGTGTAGCAACTTTATATTAGTTTTGTAAGTAAAGGTTGCCGATATTTGACTTATCGATTACTGATTTATTTAAAGTAAATTAAACTGTTGATCGATCAATTTTGATATTTCTCCTTTCCAGCGTCAGTTCGACCAGCCTGTCATGTTCTGATGAAGCAATGCGTGAGCTCCCCGTGCCAGCACGGTGCATCCTGCTCCGAAGGCTGGAACCGCCCCTTGTGTGACTGCTCTATGACCAGCTACGGCGGTCCTACTTGTGGAAGAGGTGAGGGATGAGGGATGATGAATCCATTCGTAGAATCTTTGCGAAAGTGATTACTGAGCAGCATCAAACTTCAGATAACTAAGATGAAGCCTAAAATTTAAAAATTGTGATACAAAAGATTTCAAATGGGCTAGCAAATCTTTTTGGGCTTTTCCTACATTAATTTGTGGTAGATAAAGTGATATTTAGCCAATTGTTAAGTGAAATTATGATGAAAGTTCTGTCTGTATGACTTGGAAGATTTGGTGATAATTTGGCAACTTATACTCAAAATACAAAATTCCATTTCCAGAAACCGCGACAATCTTCCTAAATGGTAGCCAGCACCTCACAGCAGCCTTAGGACCTGAACACATAACACAAACTGAGGAGCTACTGCTTAGGTTCCGGACGACTAGAGCTGGTCTACTGCTTCGGACTGCGTCGGAACATTCTGCCGATAGGATCGAGTTGGCTGTGGCAGCTGGAAGAGTGAGAGCTAGTGTCAGACTTGGAGATAGGGAAAAAGTAAGCATTAGCATTTTTACGATATTTACGGCAAAATCCACAGGTTCCAGATGGAGTTCTAAATAGCTATCTGCCAATATCTGTTAACAATTAATCATTTATAGTCCTTGTAATAATATAGGTTTCAGCTACATATTTTACAACAGGTACAGAATACAAAACCAATGTTAATATCAAATTATAATGTGGTCCCAGGAGCTATCCTGATCTGATGTATGTACTCGTGTTTCCAGAACCTTCTAGCAGGCACGAACGTGGCGGACGACAACTGGCACACAGTTAGGTTCTCGAGACGCGCGTCCAACCTGAAGCTGCAGGTGGACGGCGCGGCGCCCGTGCGCGGTATGTTATGTACGTATGCACGGGGCACCTCCCGCACACCTTTTGTTTTCACCCCTCAGTAGACGACGATAAGGTTGGTTTTGCTTTGGCTGCGGCGGTGGCGGTTGTGGTGTTCTTAATGAAGAGTTGCTAATACACACACCTACATACAGTACAGCATCTTCACACATTTCAATTAAAATTTGTTTTACCTTCATTAAAGATCTAAATAGTTATTAAACTCAGAAGTTTATTAAATCATTAAAAAAAAAAAATACACTTCTACAAAAAAAATAAGACAAAGATGTAAATTGTACTTACTTTTTACAATATTAGTCTTCCTAACTTTAATATAGTACTTTTACTCCATGAAAATATATCAGTTACTGTTCTTATTGTTATTAAACTCCAAGTTAACATTTTTGTATACTATTTGGTCAAAGGCCAATAAACAGCACATCACCATTAAAAATCTCTGAAACAGAAAAAAAATCATATTAGTAAACGAGCAAAGTAAAGATCATCTACCTAGATAAAAGTAATTTTATGAATAAAGAGCCCCAACGCAGTCAAACCAAATATAGAACTTAAGACTAAAAATATGAATTAACTTGCAATCCAAGTCAATTCAAATTTGGCACTTTTCGAACTCTTCAGAAAAGTGCATATCTGTTAGACGTCCTATTAGAGTGTAGTTAGAGGCTTATATTCCGTTGTTTGATAGCTGGCACTGTGTATCACCTTTCTGTTCGTCGCTATTGTTTCTTACTTCATTTATATTCATTTCTTCTAGTAGTGTCCTATGTGTATGTGCTGATGTAGTTTTTAGAGCTGATAAATGCTGCTCAGGTTTAATATTAACTATTATATCATCTTCAAAATTTATTTAATCTTCAAATATTTTTGTCTGGTCCTTTTGTGGTCTTTTGGTAAAGTGATGATTTGAGCAGCTTTTATGTAAATGTGTATTAAAGAATAAAACAATACGTTTCCAAATTCTTTATTAATTTTAATTGTTCGGTGCATTACGTTACAAGATGCTATTCCAAAAATAGATTTTATGACGTAATGTGCATTGGATTCTAAATATAAAATGTCTAGCGGGGATAAATTTATAAGTGTGGCAATTTAATGGATATAAGTAGTAGAACAATGCTGATAACTTCTGCTAGTTGATTTGCCTCTAGATAAATAATGTTTCAATGCGAGAGAATTCTTTACCAAGTTGTCGCTATGCATCTTCTAGTGATTGACCGTCTATCTGGATCATTACATCTATCTAAGCTTGTCTATCACGTAAAAGCAGATAAAGTGTAAATAACTTCAAAATGGCTGCTAATAAAAATTCTATGACCGTTTACTTTGCTAATTTATTTTTCGTTTAAAGTCAATGTTGTGGTTAGGTGTGTTGCAATAGAAATTAGCTTCTATGGTACTAACACTAAAGTTGCTTTTACAGCTGAGACGATTTTAGGAAAAGCATCAACGTTAGAAATATCAACGTTACATTTAGGAGGATTATTCCACCCTGAAGAGGAAATACAGATGACTTCGACTTTACCAAACTTTGTTGGTTATCTACAAAAGTTTGTCTTCAATGGAATTAGATACATTGATATGGCTAAGACTCTTGGAGTTGGTACCAATGAAGAAACGAACAACATTTATGATACGTCCAACTTAATTTTCACTGGAAAATTCGTAAAGCCTGATTCGTTAAATGTTTACAAATCAGTCACCTTTAAATCAAAGCATACATACGTCGGATTACCACTTTTGAAGGCATATGCGAATACGTATCTGGACTTTTACTTCCGAACAACTGAAATGGATGGATTACTCTTTTACAATGGAGGCAAGAAACAAGATTTCATTGCGGTGGAGTTAGTAAACGGTCACATACATTGCGTGTTCAACCTGGGTGATGGAGTAGTCACTATGAAGGATAAGCTGAAAAACTTTTTGAACGACAACCGGTGGCATACGGTGTCTGTGAGAAGGCCCACACCAAAGATACATACGTTGCAAGTTGATGATGATTTAGAAATGCATACTACAAGTAAGTACATTATATTTCAAGTAGATTTAGTCATAGCGACAATAAAGATAGTTGAACTGTAGTAATGTCCAATTAAAAGAAAAATGAATGTTCAACTGTCCACAAGTGACAAAATTATGGAAGCAAAATAAAATCTATTCGAAAAACCTACATACGAGTATATTGTAAATCAGATGACAAAATGTCTATATAATTACTTGAATATTCTTTCATCTTTCAGGTTCCAATCTCATGCTAGAACTAGATAGCGTGCTCTACGTAGGAGGCGTACCAAAAGATATGTACACAGCTTTGCCTGTAGGAGTTCTGTCCAGACAAGGGTTTGAAGGATGCATGTCCAGTCTGGATCTACCTGGAGAATCACCGTCGTTGATGGAAGACGCTGTTGTTCCTAGTTCTTCTTTGGGGTCGGGATGTGAAGGTATGATTGATGTTACATGAGATTTAACTCATATTATGTTTTCATTGTTTACATAGAAGTAAACTGTGTGGTTCTTTACACCAGCCCTTAGATGTTCAATTATTTTAAGAGTTCAGTTTTTAAAATTGTCAACTTTACAGATGAGGTCATATTTTTTACAATTACCACATTCCGATATTTTCTTTTGCAGGGCCAACAAAATGTACGCATAATGCATGCGCGAATAAAGGTGTATGTGTGCAGCAATGGAATACTTACGTTTGCGATTGTGACTTGACTTCATTTACTGGACCTACGTGTTATGATGGTAAGTTAGCAATACTACGACCCCATTAAAGTTTTGGTCATTTTAATCACCTAAAAAATAATTACAACATGAAAATCAAATCTCAAGTGCTTAAGGTTTAATATAAAATAATTTTCCAAATAGATTTCACTTTCTTAGCTAATCCAAATCACAATTTTATTATTTCAGAATCAGTAGCATACGAGTTCGGACCCGGCCGCGGTATCATCACGTACACTTTCCAAACAGACTCAGTTGCAGACACAGAGACAGACAAGGTAGCGCTAGGCTTTGTGACCAGTAAAGCTGATGCCGTACTGCTGAGGATCGAGTCTTCTAACACACAGGATTATATGCAAATGGAGATTGTGAGTAATACGTGGTTGGGAATTTTGAAGCTCAAATAATAATGAAAAATTCATAATGGTTTGATGTTTTGTGTAAGTCTTTGGAAGACCAAAAAACGTAATTTTGTTACTGATTGCTGATTTTTCGAAGGGAAAATGAAATCGATTGTTTACTTAAACAATACTTAATTCTTAGATACGTGGCAACCTCTTCATGGTATACAATGTGGGTGGTGGTGATCATCCGCTTGGTGACGAGACTGCCAGAGTCGATGATGGAGCCTACCATGTGGCCAGGTTCACGAGGAACGGCAGCAGAGCTTCACTGCAACTGGATAACTACGCTGTTATTATCAGGCATCCTCAAGGTAAGATGTTTTATCGTTTATTTTAGTGTTTCTTACATTATAAGCAACTGGTTGTTCGACACATCAACTAAAACTAACTGACCATAACTTAGTAGACTAAAGGCCAGTTTCAGAGGTTCCAGATAATAAAGTTCTAGCCATAGAAATAGTATCAAAATTAAAAACTTTTTTATGGCACTATCCATCAGATAGCTATCTACAACTTTATTTGAAACTTCTGAAACTAGCCCCACAATTTAGAAAAACATTAATCACAAATTCCTTTAATACCATTAAAATGGTCTAAAACATCTTTTTACATAACTGTCACAGGAGGCCAGCAATCAACGATCTTCAACGGCATGTCGACGATCACAGTAGGCGGTGGTGCGGGCGGCTCCAGGACCTTCAGCGGCGTCATCGCCGGCATGGTGGTCGACGGAGTCAGGGTGCTCGACCTGGCTGCTGCTGGGGATCCTTCTGTCTCTGTCAGGGGGGATGCCAGACGAGCTCATACACCGCTGGATAGAGATATCAATAGGATGCAACAGGTATGCGATGATGATTACGAAGATGATTAAACAAATAGTATTTAGAACAAGTAATTAAGTACAAACAATAAGATTCCATTATAATTTTTAAATGAAAATATTGCCTGTATTGTTCTTCTACTGCACATCCGTGGATTTGACAAGTGGATGTTACTTAATAAAATATAGGCTATCTCGTTTCATTCATTAGAAGTCTTCATGAAATTAATTGATCAACTTTTCTTCTTTCAGACACCACCTTCAGGTTATGGAGGCCCAGGAGTTCTAGATGAGCTAGTGTACTCTGGTGCCGGTTCCGGGTGTAGAGATGATGACGAAGATGCCTGTGTGCTACCTGATGCAGGGTCTGGCGATGATCTCATCACTCCGGTCTATGTGCCGTCTACGAGACGACCACCATCAAGGTTACATAAGGTGGGATAAAAAAATATATTCAATTAATTACACCGCTCAAACTTCAATCATGATTTGAAGTAAAATTCATCAAGTAGTTAATCATACATTTTTTTAATTACAGGGTGATACAAGTGGCAAGTTGATGAAACCATGTGATGACGAAGACTGTATAGAAGGATCTGGATCCAATGTTGATGAAATCACAGAACCTGACCATCCTATGACTACGTAAGTTATTAGATCACAATTCACACACAAACACAGTTAATCTTAAATCTGCAAATTAGTACATTTATGATTGAAAACCTCAAAAACGTTTCTGAATTTGCTATTTCAGATCTGGAGCAAGCAGTACCCACAGTATGACATCACCAACCGCTAGTGTCGTATCTACGGAACACGTGGATAAATCTCTGGAAGGTTCTACAGATGGATCTACAGGATCCAGCGAGACTACTAAGAGTAGCACTGATGGTCAGCCCACGTTGCCAGATCATGATAACATGCATGCAGGCACTATAGATACAGCAACGCCACCAGAAAGAAGAACTACACCTACTGATGGTAATGGAAATACTAATAACAGATTATTATTATAGGAGGGGTTTTTGGGTAACACAACATTCTTTATAGTGATTGTAGTGTACATAACATACCGCATCAAAATAAATTTTGAAGAACAGCATAAATTGCTGAAAAGTTTTCATCAACGAAACAATTTCTTACCTTCGCGTTTTTTTCCATAAACATATATTATGTATATCTTTGGTAGCAATTCTAGCAACTAATATTCTTATTTTTACAGATCACTCACACACCCACACGGGCTACAAATTCACAACTACATTAACAGGCAGACATATGCCAGAAGAACCAACTCACACTACAGAAGAAGATTCAAATCACATACAAGAGTACGAAGACAGACGCGAGAATGAAATAGACCCGGGAACACCAACATTTGAAACTGATAACGAGAGAAGAGGACCAGGGAAGGTCCATCCTGAATACAATGGGTATGACGTCACGCCGAAGTGGTACCATCCGAAAACAACTGACAATAGAGTTGTGCCACCTGAGTCGGAGTTCTTTGCGACTATTGTTGGTAAGTTGTATATTTTTTTTTACTTCAGGACCCACGTTTTTTTGGAGATACGTAAGCATTAAAATTTTGCATGATGTAGTTGGACCTACTCATGACCTACTGTGCTTCTTTTTCTTATTGAGCGAGCTTAATCACCTACTTGTGTTAATTAAGTTTAAACTAGAGTTGTTACAAGCAATTGTTTGTTTGTTTCAGGCATAGTAGCTTCGGTGTTGATAGCAATAATATTGATAGTGATCATAGTGCTCAAGTACATTGTGTTCAAGTTCGACCCCTCGTACAAGGTCACAGAGGATAAAAACTACCAACAAGGAGCGAGTGCTGCACTATTAGGAAATCAGGTAAGACATCAGTTTTTGTCATGTATACTTGGTTAACGGATGAATACGATTTTGTTTCACACATACTGGATTTGTTCAAAAGTATTCATTTTTCGTATCAGCTTTGTAACCAACACGCTTGTCCAACGTGGTAACCATGGGCAAATCCTCTTAGCTTGGGAAAGCTTTCTTCAAGCAGTGAATGTTTTCGACTACAACGGTAGTGGACGGCGACGATGAACGACAAAGCTCTGACTATGCAGATTGATGATCATCATGTTCTAACACAACCCTCTTAAATTGTCATTCAAAAGATTTGTCACATTTTGAATTTTCCTCCCCAGGCTCATTCAAGTTACCAGAGCGGAGCATCGAGCGCCCCGACGGGCGGCGCGGCGCGCAACCTGCAGCCGCTGCCGCTGCAGCGCAGCGCCGCGCCCGCGCCCGTGCCCACGCAGCCCGTCAAGCGCGACGGCATCAAGGAGTGGTACGTCTAAACAGACAGAAACTACTGTAGTTGTGTGCGTGGCGGACATATCAGGGACTTAGTGACTGTATTTTAGACACCAAACGGGTCTTACTCGCGATGAAATTATAAAGGTTTACCATACCTCCACCCGTGACCACGGTCGGTGCAATTTGGCCGAAACGTCGGGAGAAAAGATCGTAACCTTTATAATTTCATCTCGAGTTAGACCCGTATGTTGTCTAAAATATGTGTTCAAGTCGCGAAAGTTTAAAAACATAGTGAGTGGTTGTTAGACGCTTCGAATCGAACCTCCCCGGAACATTGGGCGCAAACGCTTTAACGTGATAAGTATAATGACTGAAACGCAAGTGTTTTTAGTATTTTGTAAATATTAACTGATAATGTTTATAGATGGGTCACTTGTGTGTACGGATGCGATTGTTGAGACTTGTACATACTAGATTAGTAGTGTCTGTAATCTGAATATCATTCTCAGAATCAATATCTTTTGGAAGTCACTAATCTTATCAGACGTTGTTTCATCCAAAACTGCTACATAGTCTAGTATGCCAAGGTTCTGATAGAAAAACCTAGAGAATATGGAATTGCATTTTACTATTGTATAGTTAGTTTTGTTTGTTTTTGTTACTGATGTTTTATTGTTAAACCTTAGCTTTTCTGACCTGTACATTGCTATGATTCATGTATTTGCGACTTAACTTTTCTATCTACATTGCCTTTAATAGTTTAAATTAAACTAAGACTAATGTAAATTGGTTGTAGACATTCAGTTGTTGGTATATCACAATTAGCTCCATATTTTTTTTGATTCATGCTTAATTTACCCATAATCTATGTCATAAATCTTTAAGAGAACACTTTTGATTAAAAAATTCTGCTCCGCTTATTCAAACCACAAATTTCTAATTGTAATATACCAGCAATGTTTGTTAATGATCTCGACTATCTAAGACATAAGATGAAAATGCTATATTTGGAGCTGCCATCACGAAATTGAAGCATATCGTTCAATTGAAGACTACAGTACTTTTACGATTCTCAATAATCTTTCCTATATATATTAGATGTTATACAATATTTTTAAATAGGCGGGGTGAGGCGAGTAGTATAGAAAAAGGAATCATAATCATCAGAGTATAAGATCTAAATTCGCTTGGAGTTAGAAATGAAAACAGGTATATTATTGTAGGACGCGTAACAAGTGAGCTTGTAGATTTGGTATGGAATATAGATGTTCTGAGTTTTAACATATCCTCCATAGTATGTTCTGTATTTGTTTTGGGACACTTCAGTGTATGGTCATTCCTGAAATTCTTGGCTAAGCTGACCTATTAAAGATTCAAGCCAGTCAAGATTTTCAGAAGTGAGCAAATTCCTATATTCCCTCCCTCCCTTATGAATTAATTTGCTCAACTTGTCCTTGTTACTTTGATCTCAGGCCTAATTGACTTATAGTGAGAAAGTTAATTAATTATAAATATGCAGTCAATTTAAACTCAAATTAATTAAAAATGTGTGAAGGTGAGATAAGGATATCTTTTAAATGGGATGTAAAATACGATGTTTCAAAAAAATGTGCAATAAAGTATGTCAAGGGAATGGTTCTTAAGAAAGCGTTTGATACACTTCAGCAAGGGTTAATGATAGTTGGAGAACTAGTGTGCTGAATCACATTCACGTATTAAGTCATAAACATTCATAAAATAATTACCAAAAGCTTTTCGCGAAGAGAGATGGCTAATAAGCATTGTAAAATGTCATAGAAGTATTGGAGTGCCACAAGGACCCGATATTTGCCCGCTATTACTATCGTTTGATGTAAGATCCTTACAACGCTAAATTATTTTATCACCAAGTTTGAACACAATGTCAATAATAGTTTAAAATAATATTAACAAACTACTAACTTAATTGGCAATGTCTCTTCAGTAACTCTAAGCTATCTTTTCTGACAACTATTTTATAGCGTCAAGCAATTTTCTGGCTATCCTCCCGAAAATATTGCATGCAATTTCCTCTTGAACCATAACTTATAAAAAAGCTGCTTATATTTTTACATCTAGTGTGTATTTGTACATCCACCGTCCCAATTTCCTCTTTCCGATTAATAAAACTTGAATTAGCTTTAAAATAAGACGAAAAAATAACATATTTATATAGATTGTTATAAAGCACAGGTTTTAGGTATTTGAAGTTGCATTTAATGTCATGTTGGAATGTACGGAGTAAAAATGTGCGATTTAATTGGTGTTCCACACTTGTATCTAAATCATCAAGTCATCATTAATTTCTTGCTAGAAGAAAAATAGGATAGAACAACCATATCAAATGAAGCCAATTTTCTAAACATTTACTTTGTATAAACAATTTTTCTTCGGTGAAGTTTTTTGACCGAATATACTCAATTTCTTTCTTTCATCGCCTGGACACCAATTTGTCGTTCATTTTTATTCAGTACAAGAAACACAGCATTTATTGTAAATAGTTATTCAATATAATACTGTAAACATAAGCGGTACTGTACGGTGTATGTAACACTCGTTTTACGGCACAAAATGTTAGTAAAAACAATTGGTTTATCTGTCAATTTTAGTGGTAATTTAGTGTGTTAATCATTTATACCGTGATGTAATTATATTGTCATTAGATTACCCTGCAGACATTAATATAAAGGATAGTAATTTAGCCAAAGATAGCAAAGTAAAACAAAAAAATGCATTTCAGTGATTCAAAAGTACAGATGTTTAAAGAAACAAAGGTTATTAAATATTCTACTCACAATATAATAGCTAAATACAAAGATAAGAAGTATAAAAGAAGACCAGAAAAGTATCATAATCATTATAACTAAACAAAAGAAAAATACTTCGAAAGCGAACGAACACATAGTACTGTGGTAATTAATAAATAGTCCATTGTAAGCATTACAGGTTTGCAGTTTATCAAATGTTTGATAAAAAAACAGACAACACCGATGTTGATATAGCTGGAATTCGCAGATAATCCACTGTTTTATAATAATGTCTGTGGGGAATTAATTGGAAAATAATTTTATTTGTTAACCAATTGATGTTCGTTACTCACGATTCCGGTCGGACCAATTTTAGTTTCAACGTAAAAGCGACAGTTTTTAAAATAATAATATATTATGTAAATTACATGGCGATGTTGTTTTATTTAATCCCTTTTTTAGGGTTCCGTACCTAAATGGTAAAACGGGACCCTGAACTGAGCTCTGCTGAGCCTCTGCTGTCTGTCTGTCTCCAGGCTGTATCTCATAAACCGTGATAGCTAGAAAGCTGAAATTTTCACAAATGATGTATTTCTATGCTATAAAAACAAATATGTATTACAGGGCGTCTTCATATAATAAATGTGTGAAACCGCAAATTATAACTTTGTTATCAATATACACACATCAAAAGTGTCTAGGGATCAAGCATTTTTATGCGGATTTCTTGAGATTGAGATGTGGCTTTGTAATAAATTTATGATTTTATAAATTCATATGGATCCTTTTTGGTGCATTTCATAATTTGAATCAGGAACTGTGAATCAAATTCGAGTAAAAGATGAAAATCAGCTGTCAATATTTTCCCTATAAAAACATACAACGCATTGAAGACATTATTAGTGCTACTGTTTCCCTACTACTGATTAAAACCAACGTTATTATGGAGCGGCGACGTCATTTAAGCAGGGAAGAAATGCTCAGAGCCGTGGGAATGATAGAAGCTGGTTCCCGGCAACGTACTGTGGCTTTAGCTCTGAATACAAGTCAGAGTGTTATCAGTCGACTTTGGACACGTTACCGAAGCACTGGTACCGTGGC
>NWSH02000329.1:1295283-1308609 GCA_002382865.2 Heliothis virescens | reverse complement strand
AAGGAGTACCAGGTTGCCCGGGTGACTGGGTTGTGGAGGTCAGACAGGTAGTCGCTCCATGTAAAACACTGGTTCTCAGCTGCATCCGGTTAGACTGGAAGCCGACCCCAACGTAGTTGGGAAAAGACTAGGCAGATGACTCTCAGGTCAGATTCCACCCATGTGTGTGCAGTGCCGTGACGTGCACAATAATGTTTCTTGTGATCCATTCGCTGCGGCAAACAGTACTTTCTTTACGAACATTTCATAAATGTTCGCGATGTGGTAACTTTAATGTACAGACGACAGTAAGTCAACTTAAATCTGTCAATTTACATACAAGTATGTTAATATTCGATTGGTAAGTGTGACAGATTGTGGTAACATGATGTGCTGTCGTCTGTACTATTATTTTTGCTGATTTAAATATCTCCACATCTAGCACAGAATTCTTTCTTACAAAAGCTTTTTGTATAACAAAAAAAAAACTGAACTATCCTTGGCGTCTACTGATATCTATTATTTTGTGCTCTTGATAGTTAACGGCAGAAGACACGGGGCACACTAACGTTTCTCTCAATGGTTCACTGAACATGATTTCTAAATTGAAGTAACAAGTCCAATTAATAAAATTATTTCTAACATGTGAAACTAATGAATGCTGAAATTGAAGGTAGCAAATAAATACAAGAATATAACATATGACCTTGAACTTCATACACAAAAGCAATCAGCTCACGATTAAACAAAATATGAAGATTGTTCTGAACTTTTGATATTTCGCGTTAAGTCTCGCGTGCTGAAACCTTCAGCCATGAAGTATTTATTGTAATGGTTCTGCTATTTTGTATAATGTTCACATATTATGGCTGCGATTTTTTTTAATAAAGACTGAATTTGAGCAGGAGTGTGAAACTGTTATAAGGATTTTATTTTATTTTATCACAATTTAATGAATAATTTGACACCATCAGCAAAAACGACACCTGGAACTGGAATAGAAGGCGCATTGACATTAATAGTGGTATATTGGTATAAACGTCTTTAAGCAATTGTATGGCCATTGTTCTTTCAGGCAGTTCCTCAAAACATAAAGAAATATTGATAGCAACACGATCTACAATACGCGATGTATTGCAAGCCGATACTTTCCATCTCGGGATATATAAAATCCATTTTGGGTATTATAGGAATTGCAGTGTTAAAAATATTTCTGGCTTTAATAAATTATTGTGTTCAAGAAATAACAACCTTTTTTATAGGTGTGCAGTAGTGGGGAAGGGTGGAATTTTGAGGCTGTCTCGCGTAATATTTGACTTTCGAAAGGTACTGTTTTTAATCTATTATTTTAATTAAAAGTTAAAGTTGTATTGACTGGGCATTTGCCTAGTTACATTTTGATCTACGTTTGTGGTCATTGTTCTTGACCTATTGTAGGTCAGTCAAAAAACTTATTACTTCGTTGTTATTTAAATATTGAGTTTAAAGAAGTGTTAGTTAAAATCAGATCCAAAAGGATGGTTAAACAACGTCAGAAATAAAAAACAAATCCGCAGATTACAACCAGTTGTGTACCCCTGAGCTTTAAAGTTCAAAGTTTTTGCCCCACAATGAATCAGTTCACCATTAGTGCAGCCTTGGAGAACATTAGCGGCGGTCCAAGATGTTCGCTCCTCTCCCTACACTTTTATTTTTCATACATTTCTCTTCAACCATGAGTGAAAACCCACTACTAATGACAACTGGAAATTCTGGACAAACAACAAAAACTGCTGAATGCGTTTTAAAACTCTCAGCTAAATATTTCGTCGAGAAAAAGGCTCTAAGTGGCAGCATCGTGATAATCAACATCAACTCTTATACTTCAACCACACAAGGCCTGTTATTGCAAACCATACACAGCGGTATCAAATATTCTATTATGGTAAAAGATTCTTTTTACCCGCATGCAAACGCTTCACATTTCCCTGAGAAAGCGAAAAATTATATGTTGATTTTGGAAGAAAAATCTGAACTGGAGAGGAATATACTACAACTGAATAAATTGCCAACTTGGAATCCTCTGGCGAAAGCCATAGTATTTTATCAGCTGAAACATAATGAGACTGCTGAGGAGACGTGTATAGAATTCATTAACGAACTTCGCGATTACAAGTTATTTAAAACAATCGTGTTCATTTACGACGAGTATAATGATGTGGTTATATCTTATACTTGGCGGCCTTACAGCGACACTAATTGTGGGGGGAGATGTGATTCAGTGTACGTCCTCGATCGATGTACTAATGACACAATTTACGAATTTGAGAAGCAACATGACATGTTTCCGTCAGACATGAAAGGTTGTCCATTGGTAGCTTATGCTGTCATAGCTGAGCCTTACGTAATGCCTCCAGTAGGAAAGATAACTAATTCCTCGTTTAACGACGCCTATGAATTTGCAAAGGGCGGTGAAATAAACCTCGTGAAAATCATTAGCCAATTCACAAACATGACTCTTATAACTAGAACGTCGGATATTTTGGAAAATTGGGGTGCCGTGTACCCAAATGGCTCAGCTACAGGTGCTTTTGAGGTACTGAGAAATGAGTCAGCGGACCTGGTGATTGGTAATGTAGAAGTGACGAGGATACTCCGGAAATGGTTCCATCCAACTGTGAATTATCTTCAAGATGAGATGACATTTTGTCTACCAAAGGCAGGTCAAGCACCTACATGGGACAATCTGGTTATCATATTCCAGTGGACTACATGGGTCGCCACTTTCTTAAGCCTGGTGATAATGGGACTAGTATTCCATGTCTTTTATTACAGAGAGCATACTAACGCATCAAAATGGCCGACGAATTCTTTGCTGATGACGTTCAGCATGCTGCTCGGTTGGGGAGCGTCATTTGAGCCCAAAAGTCCCACTTTCCGCATCTTAATATTCTGTTGGCTCTGCTTCAGTATAAACATGGGGATATCATACGAATCGTTTCTCAGAAGTTTCCTAATGCACCCGCGATTTGAAAAGCAGATAAGTACCGAGGCGGATCTTATACAGTCTCGAATTCCGTTGGGAGGTAGAGAGATTTATAGGTCTTATTTTGAGACTAATAACGCGAGTTCGTTTTATTTATATCGCAAGTACAATTCGACTACGTTCTCGGAGGGCGTGAGGCGGGCAGCTTTGGAGAGAAACTTCGCTGTTGTTTCTTCGAGGCGTCAAGCCGTCTACCAAGACCAGAAATTGGGTAAAGGGGCTCCGTTAATTTACTGCTTTCCTGAAAGTAATAATATGTACAAGTATGGCGTCGCTATTCTTACTCGCCGATGGTTTCCTATGTTGGAACATTTTAACAATATTATTCGAAGTGTTTCGGAGAATGGATTGATTGATAAATGGATGAATGAGCTTTTGATACACTCTGTTAGTTTGGAAGAAACTAGTACTATAATGCCTTTAAGTATTCAAAATTTGTTGGGAGCGTTTATGTTCATAGGTTTAATGTATGGGGCTAGTATCGTCATATTTATAGGCGAAGTGGTTATAGGTTTTATCGAGAAAAGAAAACAAAGCAAAAAGGTCATGAATCGTTCGTGTTAATTTTGCATTTGGCAACCGTGGAATTAGGAATGATAATTTATTAAAATTTATGTACCTAGCGGGTAGTGAAATGGACCGGAGGCATAGCGTTTATAATGAATATTAAGATATGATTTATGCACGCATATTGTAATAACTAATGCAGATTAGTTACCAATATTATTTTTGTTTAGACTTACTATTACATGTTTAGCCTTTATGTAACGCAAGTTTTGTATTATTTAAAAGTTTTATCATACTACTAACACTTTATAGCATAGCTGTCTAAAATTAAACATAAATAAACACCCACCTTCTTCCCCGTAAACAACACCATAATTAAAAACTTACTAAATAAATTAAACCCTAAACTGAAACACTATTTTATTACTAATTGTACCAACTAACACTTAGTCAATTTACCACTGAACAATATCCATTTTTCATTCAACAACTACCGAAGTTGCAGCCATTGAAATTTTGACCTTATTTCATTAGCTATAAGAGAGATTATGTAAATAGTTGAAAGTATGATACATATATAACAACTAATGAATTTTAAGCCATTGCAATTTCAACCTTATTGCGTTTGTCATAAGAGTGATGATATGTGTTAGTTAACTGTGAGGGAAATGTTCTGAATTAGTGTTGACGTGTGACGTCACGGATGCACTTACGATCACTAATTCGCTAATTGATGTAATGATAACGTTGTTTGTGTCATTAGGGAAGTATGTCAGTAAAGGTCATAGGTTTAGTTAGAATTTAAGGAGTCATTACGACACTCGTATAATCTTGTATTAGTTTAAGAAAGGTAAAATACGATACCAATACTTTTTTGCATTGAAAAGTCACTATTCTGTTTTTTTTTCTCTCCAAGGAAATTATCGAGTTATTTTACGGGACTACAAATTCAGATGACAGCAGGTCAACCTACCTGAATCTGTCAAATACCAATCAAATTTTGACTTTGGTGATAAGGTTGAAAAGTTATTGAAGAAAATTTACAGACTGAGGTGGATTGATGTGGTGGGTGTATCTATCATTTCAAAAAAGACAACTGAACTCCCTAGATTGCTTTCCTGAAATCATCGACATGATTATATGAAATCAATGCTATTTTTAATACTATCTATACTATTATTATGAAGAGGAAACATTTGCATGTATGTTATAAATTGGCGCAAAAAGAACTGGACTGATTTAATAAAATCTTTCACTATTGAGAAGCTAGACTATTCCATAGAAACATAGGCTATACATATTTTGTCTGGGTACGGAGTAGTACGCGGGTGAAACCGAGACAAAACCGCAAGTAATCAATTTATAAAATCAATGCTATTTAATACCATCATTCAATAAGATAAATGTTGATAATATCACGAGGGGAAGAAACGGTATAATAAACCTGGAATATTCCTAAGGCGTAAGGGAAAATCCAGTTCGATAATAACTCATAAAGGTGTCTAGCACCCCTTGTTGCTCCATACATATATATTTACGTATAATAGGTATAATTCTCATTCCATATCGTATATATTGCATCATTAATGCAATGTATAGCGGCGTTCATATATTGACGACGTAATGGGATGGTGGTGGGCGTAGTAGAAAATCGGGTGTTTTGGAAAAAGACGGGAAAATATTTTGATGATTTGTTTTTTAAGTAGGTAATTTTGTTTTGTTAAGTTTAGTTTATTTAGTCTATTTGTGATACAATTACGTCTATTCCCAAGAGCCTCGATTATCATATATCAATTACGTTATCATTACATTATCATATATCATATATCGAATATCAATTACGTTATTATTATAAAGTTAAGTAACTATATTTTTTTAATTCGATAATTTTTTTATCGTTTGTATTTAAGAGTTTATAAATGTAGTGTTTTTTTTCTGTTTTAGTTCATGATTATACTTAATTGAATTAATTACCTCATATTCTAATTTCACCAGTCCACCGCAACCGTAGAAAAAAGATGATTTGATGTTATCATGCTTATTTTTGGAGCCTTTTAAAAATCATCTTAGAAAATCACAGTCGTATTAAAATTAAAATCAATCCAGTCAATTCCAAAATAACCTAAAATTTATTACCACAACAGCACAAAGGGAACATGTTTACGGAACCCTACAGGGTGATGCAAGATATGTCCCTATTAGGGTTACAAAATATAACGCCCATTTTCTTCAACGGTTCCGTAGGGAAATGCACAATATTCAGAGAGAAAACGAATTTTACTCGACGCCCGTTTACAAGTAATTCTTAGTTGTGTATGTATTTTATTTGAAAGTGTTATGTGTAAATAATGTAAGGTTTTTGGCTAGTAGATTTAGAACCTATTTTTTTACCTAATGTTAAAGCTATCTAACAGATGGATAATGTCATAGATAAGTAGTCAAAATTCAAAATATTTATATGGCTTTATCTGTTGGATAGAGATATCTAGAATTTCCTTTGAAACGCGCCTGTAATGTGATTCTTTGGGTTTGAAATTGTTTTTCGTGATAATAATTATGTGACGATATCTCATTAAAAAATATATATTTTGCTGACCAGAAATCATTCACTGTTAAAAGTTAGAGCAGTCATTAATGCCTTTAAGTAGTAATAAAATTTAAAAAAATATTCAACCTATTAGAAATTATTAGAACAATATTTACTCAGTTAGATATTCTACGAAGTTATACCTCAAACTGTCAATCAAAATAATTAATTTCTACGCAAAAAGCCATCAATTTAAAACACTATCCTTTGTCTAACAAGTAGTTCCCTCAACGTTAATTTTCCTAATTTACTACAGGACACGAAAGGGTAGGACGATAGTGATGTAGATTGCTACACACCCACACACACACACTCACACAGCCACGAGCAATGAAGATAAGTTCCCACTAATGATGAGCCACACACCGCGCTGCTTAGTTGACAACTATATCTCAAGATTTGGTGGTACTGTTAGTTAAACGGACGGTTTAGAACTATAATTTAACTACCAATTTTTTCCAGTTGATTAGTGGTTTAAGTGTTCAACTGCCAGTCTAAGTCAAAATTTCAAATACTGCTTCCACCAATATAAATTTATCGCGCTTTCAAGTCACAACTTACATAAATATATATTGAAATACAGACAGAACTTAGAGACAGTCATAGGCTGTATAGGCTTTTTTCTGGATGTAGTAATTCCCTTGAAACGAATGTAAAATTCAAACTCAGAACTCAAACAATTTTTTCAAAAAGGCCGTTAAAAGCTCTTTCGAAACGTCACGTTTCCACGGTGATTCCGTAGACGCTATTTAAAACCACTGGCAACATCTCGCAATCCATAATGTCAGTATACAGAATACAGAAACCAAGAAGCCTCTAACCCTAACCACTCGTCAGTTCACTCGGCGTCAAACAACTAATCCCTCTAACGCCAGTTAACCAACGGTGCCACCGTACCCTCTGTAACAATTCATCTCTCGTACGTTTGAAACTGACAAGTGCCTCCGAAGGGCCCCCAGTCATTTGTTATAGCAAACCAACGATATATTTAAGACTTTTTATGAAAGGAACCGAACAGTGAATGACATAATTTATGAAGACATTTGAATACGTTTCGTAATTATTATCTGGATTGTTTTTGGGAGATCAGTTTTTAAGTGTGCGAAAATTTTCTTGTGAAAACGCTTTTTTCTGGAACGTATGATGTTCGCTTTTTCATGAAGTAATGAATGATTAAATGGAATGAGGTATATAAAACACACATTTACTCCTACCTACCTACTACCTACTTAAAGTACAAATAAAGCAATTTAACACAATACAAATGTTATTAGACATAGACATGTAATTTTACAGAAATCATAGAAAAGCTTTCATTCTTAATTATGAAGACAAGACTGCAGAAATAGTGCACAATTGTTTTGAGCAAGACACCTTTGACATCAGAACTCAAGAACGCAATTTGAATCCAATTCTGCCTACCAATAAGAATGACAATTGATTGAACATCCATCTGATGTCCACTACGAACGTCAGCATTCGCTCAACATTCGAACTGAAATGTCAGAGGCATCCCTCAAATTCGTCAGAAATATAACTGCAATACTTGGTTCACAAAGATAAAAAAGCAATGATTTTATTAGAGCGTCAAATGCTATTGCCATGATACAAGCAATTAGTTAAACAGTACATAATAATATCAATAGTGAACTTGGATACAATTTCATCGTTTTGTTACTAAATTTTCATGCCTTCATCATCATATCATTAACTTAGCTCCGTAACTCTGCTGCGGATTGTTCGAAAAAGTTACCACGGCCCTGGCACACAAAGGACTCCACGAAGAAGAAGAAGAAGGAACACGGTGGGTTTTAGTCAGTAAAAGTCTGTCACCCACAGCGGGAGGGGTCATACTGATGATTTCCCATAGACATAAAAAAAACCTTCCTAACTCTCATCACATGACATCAGAGAGAAGTATCTAATAAACTTGCTAGATTACATTACAAGAAAAAACTAAACACGCTTGTAAATTTAGAACGATGTTCACATAGTTTTCAGAGTAAAATTTAAAATGGCACATGTGATACAACTATACGAAGTAAGTGTAGAGCCGTCTGTCTGTCAAGGACCACCTACCGTGCGACAGTTGGGCTCACCCATTCATCTTTATTCACTGAAAACAATTTTACAAATGCATCTTCATCAACCCTTATGTGTAAGGCTATAGGGTTCATTTTTGCTTCGAGCTGGTTTTAGCAATTTTGCTTCAAGAAGGCGAGTAATTTATAGTGGAAAACAGAGCTGTATAGCAAACTCGTGTTGTCTGCTCATCCACCTTTTGTAGTTAGGATGAAGGTTTGTATATTTAGTGCGTCGTCTCAAATCCTGTATCGTTTGATTTGCGGTCCCCTTGATTAATTTGCTTGAAGCAGAAATGTATTTTGAGTAATTATTTACTTTGCTGTGTGAATATCTGGCGTAGTTTGAGGGTAATACAGATTGTAGTTTATTAGTTTGTCTGGTTGTGCTGGGAAGGAAATGTATAATTGAGCTGGTAAAGGGTTTGATGTTCAACGTGTATAGAGGTGTATGTTTAATTGGGTATTAAATGGTGATAATTACTTTCGGTGTCTGTTACAAGATCTCTGATGTTTCAAGTGCTGTTACCATTGCTAGATCTCAGTTTGTGCAGTATGCAATAATTCAAAAGGAGTCAAAACTATTTCTTATGCTTATGGTGACAGGCTTTCATGTTTCTTATACAGTCATCTAAACCACTTTAAACCAATCTAAACCTTGATTCTGAAAAAAAACACAGGTAGATCACATATCTCAAAACAAACATCGTCAAATCCATCAAATGAATACATACGACAAACAACCATATAAAGGTAGATCCAAAAACGACTAAGCCTTTGATATCTTATGCACAAGATCAGCTCTCAAATGACAAGCTTTCAAACTTATAACCTACACAGACACCTATCACAACAAACGACCTCAAATTCAGAACCAATCATTATACACAGTTAATACTATTACCTAACTTCCAGCACCCGAAGTAGCACCAAAATCTCCAAGCTTAGTAGACAAGTCAGCCGTGAAACCGCTATTAAGATATTGGAAGTTACTTAACATAGTACCATCTGCTACCTAACGCTGAACTGGTTGTATGCAATTTACGGGAGCACTTAGTACCTGCCGAAATTGGTCAGGTATTAAGACATTATGGGATTAGCTAGTTAGGAGAATCAGTGGGTTATAGCTTGTTCGTGTTGGGTATTGGGTATTTGGTTATGGGTATTGATTCTGGAGATTATATGGTTGAAGTTCTTTTTTATTCAGAGGCCTTTGCAGCCTCTTATGAAACGCCACGCTAGTTGCATGATTCCTTAAAGTAAGTCTCATGGAGAAGAACTGTCGGAAATTCACCGAAAGAAAGTCTATTATTAAAGAAAGAGTATAAAATAGGGAAGGGATTACATACGCTTATTGCATAATTTATGCAATAGGTTTGATAGCTTAGTGAGAATCTATTTTTTGCCATATCAGGGACAAATTGCCTGTGACTACAAAACGCAACATTAAACATAGCCCCTAAAAACAAACACATTAATCAGATCAATCAAAATCCCATTCCACATCACCAAATCCGGCAAAATTAATAAAACATAACATTTACGCGTGGAACGCTTAAATTTTGCCGATATTTACTGCGTTTGCCGTACATAGTCGTATATAAAAGTTTTGCCCCACATCGGGTCCCGGGCCGACCGTAAAATTTTACTACACAAAACCGGTTGCAAACTGTAAAATTTTGAAACGGAATATTACATAAGGAGTAGGAGAGGCTTAGTGGACTTGTTATCTGTAGTTTTTATTGTTAGTGGAATATCGGTGTTTTACGGGAGAGGGGGTAAAATGGTACAGTTTTATGCTTCGCTAGCTGTTTTTACCGCGCTGTTGGGCAAAATGCTGTAGTGTAGCAACATTGTCGGTGTTTAAGATCAAGTATCGGCATTAAAATGTATGGGCCGAGTTTTACGTAAGTGTTGGTTTAAACAATTTTGGTATAAGTTTCGTACATAAAACGAACTTTTTAACTAAAATGTAAAATTAAGTTTAAAGACAGAAGTTTTTGGCATAGAATTGTTTATCTTGTAAAAAAAAGCTTTCTTATACTATACTACTTGTGTATATTATCTTTGATCTAAGTCTATGGGCCAGATTATTTAAGTTGATAATATAGTTTCTTAACAACCAATAAGACAAGCATAAGCGTAATGACCATTTGAGGAAACCATTTTTTCCTAAGCGTTAACACGAACAGGGAAAGCCGAAGCCTGCACAGCTGATTACCTAAAATGGTCTCCCAAACCATATTCCCGTAAATTTCAGCCGTGTACACCACGCCTAAACGTAGCTCAATTTATGTTAATGTTCTCTCGTGAATAATACACGCGTTCTCGAGTGCTCGCCATATTTATGACGATTAGCGTGTCATCGACGGTTTTTATGTTGTCTGCTTCATGGTTGAAAAATCGTTAGAAACGTGTGTTTTATAGTACTGGTGGGGAATTTGTAGTCAGAACATTTTTGGCTAGGGTGTTGCCTTTATACCCGACTGCACCATGTCAAGAAGTAATGTGTTTATCAGTTTTAACTGAATTTTAGGTGTGGTGTCTATTAGTGAGTGGCGAAAATCATAGCTACATTCACTGGACACTGACTTCTAGACCGATGCAGCTGAAAGATTTTTATTTTCGGGTTATATTTTTAATATAAGGTTTATTTAATGTGTGTATGTATGTCGGTGTGGCACTATTTAGACCAAATAAAGTCATTATGGTACAACTTAATATAATATGTCATCATTTGAAACTATCTTGTATGAAATATCCACCCTCTCATTGTATTGTCGGAATACTGATAGGTTTGTTAGAGGTAAACTCTATTGAGTTTGTATAATTAATTCTCAGTACTGCCCACCCAACAATTGAAGGCATGACAGACTTCGTTAGACTAATAATAGCAGTCCAAAGAAAACATATTTATTTTGTTACAAGATTTTTTAATATCCATAAATAGAATAAAATTATCTGTATTTTTTGTGGAAATGATAGCAATTTCTTCAGCTAAAATGATATCCTTCTTCATACAAAGTTAGAAACGTTGTCAAAGGCCAACCATATTGCAAGACAATGCAACGTGATATCATAGGTGCGGATGCATGTGTGTGTGTGTGTGAGTGTGAGTGTGTGATGCCACTGAGAAAAGTGCAACGTCACAGCACTCAGCTTCTACTTCGAGTGGGAAATTTTATTTTTGTGTGACGTCTTTAGGGTGTGGAGTGAGGGATAAGAGGTAGCGGGTAGGTGGGATGTTTCGCAACTTTTTGTCTTAATACCAATATTTTTGTTTATGAAAAGAATGATTAGCCAAAATGTTTCAATATATTTTTCTTAAAATATGCATAGGTAGATTTATTTAAAACCACTTTACAAAATATGGTGAATAATGTCCTTAGTTAATATTTTTATGCCAATTTGCTATGTATTAAAGAATTTATAAAAACTAAAAAAAACGCACCAGCTTGTAACTTGTACCACACACAAAACACAACTTTAATTACAAGCTTTATATTTTATTACAGATCAAAAGACAACCGCGATGCTTCCAAACGGAACACAACAATGTGTATCATGAAGTCGTGACGCATGCGCACTGAATGAAAGAAATATGTACCGTTGTCAAAATAATGAGTGCTCATTCATTTAGTACGAGTGTTTTTTTTAGTGGATATCAATAAATTGCTTGTTTTTTTGATGAAGAATTTTACATAAAATCGGTTTGTACTTTATTTTTCATTTTTTAACTGCAGTTGTCTTTCACCATATAGGTACGAAAAAAAAACATTTTCAATAGCATCATCAGGATTCATTATCATCATCAGCCTTTTTATCGTCCCACTGCTGGACACATGCCTCCTCTCACACAGAGAAGGATTGAGCGTTAAACGCCATGTCTGCTCAGTGTAGGTTGGTGATTTCAGACTTTACAGTCCAAGTTTCCTCAAGATTTCTTTCATCCTTAATCAACCATTGGTGTCCAAGATATACTTAGAAATTTTATTATCATCATTTGAAATCATCAGGATAACTGATGCACTATTAAGAGAAAATACCTCAAACCTCTGATTCTACGGAACTCAACATACCCACAAAAACATCATCAAACCAGGAAAACGCAGCAAAAGGGATGAAACACCATTAGAATAACTCATAACAGACTCGCATAAATCTGGTACCACAGATAAAAGTACCAACTTTCGAGGTCCAGTGCCACTATCATGGCGAAGCGATTACATTTCATTGTCGTCGTAATACCAGTATACGTGGTTCCACACACGTGTGCAACCTAATTATTATTTAACCATCGTCAGATGTCTTTAATGGCAGACGAGTAAGGCATGACCGCCATTAAGTAGGGTGGGTATGCTGTGGAAGCTGTGAGGATTGACTGGTGTTACAGATTTTGTGGGGAAAAAAATGTTGTTGAGAACTAAGACCCATTGTGATTTAATTTTAGAAAGGTAATATATCTGGACCAAGTGGCAGCTTTATTTACTAATTAAGGGAATTATATACCTAAACGAGGGTCGGCTTTGTCATAAGTTTACATAGTAAACGATGCTCCACAACCTTGAAAAAAAACACACAGCTAGCCAAAGAATGCTACTAGTCCATGAAACTTTCGAATTTTTGGTCATGCTTAAGAATAAGTCTAAAAAAAATTCCAAAAATGACTAAAAACGCGTAAATCGCACTCCCGCTTTGTCATAAGTGTGACGTAAGTATCACGAATTATTATATGAAAGTTATCAAATAATAAAGTTAAAAGTATAGACCAGTCCATGAAACCTTTATTTTTTTAAAATACATTTAAATTTTCTAGTAAAACGATCACAAAGTTGACCAATTTTTTCTCTCAAAATCTCCATACAAATTTCTATGGAACAAAATGGATCCGCGAGGGCGTGCGGATCGCATTCTGTCAGTTCAGTCGGCCGCGCGCCCCCAGAGTGAGAGCACGTCGCTTTGCGCCGCGTTGACAGATCGCGATCGAACTGTGTACGGACACAAAATCCATGCACAGTGTTCTCGTTCCAAAATCTTGTTTCAATGTTTTATTTAAGTACTTTCATAAATCAAATTTTCAAATCAAATCTTTGAAAGACCCACTCTCGGTTTGCGATGGAGCTGAAAATTTGCATGCACATGTGTAC